>VMDO01005614.1:0-109625 GCA_007922755.1 Pedetes capensis
TTTACAGCTCCACCAGCAATGTAAAAGTGTTCCCTTTTCCCCGCAGCCTCGCCAGCATTTGTTGTTGTTTGTTTTATTGATCTTGGCCATTCTTACTGGTGTAAGGTGAAATCTCAGCGTTGTTTTGATTTGCATTTCCCTAATGGCTAGGGATGTTGAGCACTTTTTCATGTGTTTCATGGCTTTATGGACCTCTTCCTTTGAGAACTGTCTACTGAGTTCCTTTGCCCATTTGAATACACCTGAATTCTAAGGATGGCCTCAAAGAGACTGCTGCTCTTCCAGGGAAAGGTGCTTCAGCCAGAGATGACTGGGGTACATGGGCTAATATGGCGGTTCTCATATGCCCTTGACCTCAGAATGTGATTCAAGGTCATGTGCTGAACGATGGCTTAATGTTGACTTTTTAACTTACTCTGTGCTGAGAGTTTGAGGCCCACTGTAATACGGACTTGATAATGGCACAGTTGGAAGGTCCTGGACAAGCAGTGGAAACTGAGTCAGAGTCTCAGCATTCATTGATTAATGCTCTTTCTAATGCTTCATTTTTAAGAGACATTGGAAGATCAACATTTGGAAGAAATCAGCGTCTATGCCTTGTTGTTATTGTTGTTGTTAGGTGCCATCAAGTTGGTGTCTGACTCATACCAACCCTATGTACAACAGGTGAAACACCATTGTCAGTGCTTCTCTGTTATTCATAGGATTTTCAATAGCTAGTTGTGTTTTGGGAGTGGGCCACTAGGTCCTTCTCCCAAGCCTGCAGTACCTGGTGTCCCCAGGTGGTCTCCCATCCAAGTCTAACCAGGCCTGACCCTGCTTAGTTTCTGAGACCCGATGGATCAGATACCACAATGGTACGGCGCCAGGATGCCTTATCTTGTATTTAATTAAATGGCAAGGACAACTATCACATTTTTGCAAACATCGAATGAGATAATACAGTAAAGGCATTTTCAAGATAGTGTCCCACGGAACATAAATACAGTTTGCTAAAAGTCCAACAGACCAAATTGTCCTAGTAGCTCAATGGCATAACAAACAGTATTGATTATTTCTGGCAAGGAGAAAAGGAGAAGGGGGATTTGAAGTTCATTTCAGTTTTTCCATCCATTTAAAAAAATTAAGGCCACAATGACTTAATTGTTCTATATTTGTGGGTATTTGCTCTGCCTCCCACAATAAGACTGCCAAGTTAATGATAATATTTTTCATGTTGTTTTCAAACATTTATTTCTGATGCTGAGTTTCATATACAATCATGCAGTCACACTTCATTGGTAAGTTTGCTCTTATCTTGCTGGACTCCCTATGTTACCAACTTTGGTAAAAACAAAGTGCACAAGATTTTTCAAAGGCATGCGAAATATCAAACAGCAATCATGTGGAGGGTCTATTACATTGACCTCACAAAGCATTGTGCTATCATTCTGGACAAAAACTCAGTTTTTTAAACTTGTTTTCAACATCCTCCACCATGGATCCATGTGAAGACTGACCTCCGTACGCCTTTGCTTTATGGTAAGAAATTATTCGGTTTGTCTCTGTTGGCTTCTTAAAGGCTTATTTTAAAGTATTTCACTTCTACTTTGCTTTGGGGCTGGAGTTTAGCTCAGTTGGTAGAGTGCTGCTCTGCACTCTCTGAGGACCCAAGTTCGATCCCTGGCATGGCAAAAATGGGAGAAGGATGTGACAATCCATTCCTGAAGCAATCTCAAAATAATCAGCCATTGAAAACTCTGTGAGGGTTGCTATGAGTGGGACCTGACTAGATGGCACCTAACAACAAGACAAGACCAGGCCCTACTGGGAAGACAGAGGTATGCAAGGCAGGCTCTTCATTTTCCCAATGCTTAGGGTTTGAGAGGAGAAACAATATCCAGACATGAAAAGATAACACTATTAAGTGTCTAAGACTGCTTAGCAGGCAAAGTGAAGTCTTTGGCTTCAGTCCAGCCCACTTTGGTTATTTACTTAAAGCCTGTGTTTGGGGCCTGTGTGCAGAGAGAAGGGTGAGATCTTATGTGTGTCACAGTTACAATTCCAGGTGAGATCTTCATTTGGTCCATGGGATGAACCCAGCACCACCTGTCACCCGGACACTGCTATGCTTCCCTGCTCTGGCCACGTTCTGTGGCTGAGCCTCTGGGCTCTGGAGCCTGCCACGCCACCTCTTCCCAACATCTCCGCAGGTAGCACAAGCTCCTAATTCAGCCCGGCTCTCTGACTCCAGTTCATTATCGTTGCTTTTCTGCTGATGATTTTGCTTCTGAGCGACTTCACTAGAAGCAGAGGCAGCGAGCCAGCACCGTACGGTACTGGATAGGCTCTAAGCACAGTGTGCTCAGGTAGCTTTCTGTAAAGCCAAATTCCCCGAGGCAAAGAGGCACGTGAGGATCGGGCTGTGAGGTGGCAATCCTGCAAGAGGTGGTCTCCCGGGATCAGGACTTCTCATGACCGGACCGGCCTTGCAAACCTCCACTGCTCAGGCTGGCAGGAAAACCGTGGTGCTCCTATTCGTGAAGAGCCCTCATCTGCAAACTCCATGGGAAGAGACATCACTGCTCCTTAGGGAGACCATCAGGGTACATTTTGCACAGCACCCTAAGAATGGCTAGCGAGGTCCCCACTGAGAACTGCACACACCCACTTGGAGAGGTCTGTCTAGTCTTCTTTGCCTGCAGTTCCTCTTGTCTCCGAATGCTTCCCAAACAATTGATCAAAACACTTCAAAAGGCATGTGCTCCGCTTCCATGAAGGTGTGGAGCAGAGCATCGATCTCCCCCGGCCTCAATGACCACACGGCAGCTTTGGGCTCGAGGTAGAAGGATAAGGAGAGAAAGCTCTGGTGCTCAGAAGGTGGGCAAAGGACATCGCGCAGGCCATAAGAGTAGACACTGTAACTCTAGGTTGTACCAACAGCATTGTGGCACTTGCCGAGGTTGGCTGCCGCAAGCTCTGTTCTGCTGGCCTTCCCAGAGTCATCCCCCACCAAGACTGGAGGCCTGTCCCTCACCTGGGCCGATACAAAGCCCAAGTGATGGTGAGTGACTTTCAAGGCGAAGTCTAAAAGGTGATGCATGGTCACCCTCACCAGGGAAACCTGTGGCTCTTGCAGACCTCAGTCCCCAGGTAAGCCCCTGGACCACTCAGGCCATGATGCCAGGAAGGAGCGGGGACTGTCCACCTGGCAAAATGGCGAGATCACAGGACCAGAGGGTGGTACTCAGCCTGCCGGCTGCTCTGTGCCCATCGCCTCCTAACTGCAGGTGCAAGGAGGACCCTGGCAGAGGCCCCAGCTGCGCCCATCCTCAATTCCCGGCCCACAGAAAGGATCGTGAGATAGAATCAAACGGTGGCTGTTGCTTTAAATGACTAGGATTGGCAGTGACTTTTTTGCACAGTGATTGGTAAACAGAACAGTTAAGCAGGAAGTGAAGGTGGCACAGTGAGACCCTGGGGAGCCAGAGCCACTGTAAACTGGGAGGCCACAGACGTCTCATCTCAGAAGGACACGAGGAGCTTGAGGAAACACACCCCAGGCCGATGCGAAAGCAGGAGCCGGAGGGAGAAAAGCACTGGCCGGAGACAAGGAATGGTTCAGGTACTAGAAGCAGAGGAAGGAAGCGAGTTGGAGACATAGGCAGAAACAAGCAGGCAAGGTCTTGAGGGGCTGATAAGGCATCTGGGCTCCACGTTAAGTCCACTCGGAAGCCCTGGGGTGGCTTAACTCAGCTGAAACCCACCAGCTCGCACCCAATGCTGCAGCTGCTGGGGCCAGGTCTCTACTGCTGTGCGCTCGCCCTTGGTCAATGGTCATTAATCCACACGAAGGGCTTCCAGGTCTACTGGAAAATGAAGCAGAGTAGCATTAGGGGAAGGTACAGTCACAATGGCGATCACTGCTTGCTGCTCATAGTGCTGGGACCTGTGTGAGCTGGGATTCGGCCAGCCATTTGACTGTGTTTTTATAGGTCTCCGTACACTCTTTGATGAGACATGGCTGAGAGGTGAGTAACACCCAGACTCCACGGTGCTGAGCTGAGGAGGCCCAGGGACCCCTCAGAGACTGGACCCCTCACCTCACAGGGTCTCCTGGGGACTAAGACTTCTCCTCCTCAGATCTTCAACCTGGCGCTATGGTTTCGTCTGTTTGTTTGTTTTTGCGGTACTAGGGGTTGAACCCAGGGCCTAGTGCCTGCATGCTCTGCAAGTGCTGGACCACTGAGCTGCACCTTCAGCCCATTTTTTTTACTTTTTGAGACAGGGTCTCACTAAGTTATGCACACTGTCTCTGGTCTCGAACTTGCATCCTCCTGCCTCTGCCTCCCCAGCCCCTGGGATTACAGGCGTGCGCCACCGCGCCCGGCTGCAGTTTCATTTTTGTATCACCTGTCTGTCCTAGCCATGAGTATACTCTTGGTGAATGAATGACTTGCAAAAGCAAAGCAGTGAAAGACACACCAAATGTTTGATTTAGTGGAAAAATCTACATAGTTAGTAAATCGTCTTCTAACCTAGTTCTTCCCTGTGGATCTTGATGGGTCCTTAAACGTAAAATCTTTGATTCCCAGGTCTTCAGTTGACCAGAACACAGCCAGGTTTGTGGGGTCTATTTTTTAAAATAGCATTTGCAGTTCTAAAGACACTCCGGAGACTTTCAGCTCTATGAGCAAACAAAGTGGTGGTGGGTGGAGGGAAGGTGGGGGAGGGGATGCGTTAGGAAAGGGTGGACCCGGGTGGTCGACTGGTTCTTATCATAACTGTTTAAGTTTCATTTACATTTTTCTCTGGGTTGCTCAGGTCCAAGGCAGTGTTATTTGATGTTGAACACCTGCCTCTACACACAGAGAGCTGCAGTCAGCTCTGCCAAGAGAAGTATTGACATTTCTGCTGCAGGAATTTATAGAACTGCACAGTGGGGCTAGAACGTGGACACCCATGGGCTCCATCTAGTTCTACGGATTCTGGCTCAAAAGGAGTCACACCATTCATGATTACAGAAGTGCCGGAGTCTCTCCCGGGCTTTCAGCTCCCCCAGTATAAGCAAGCTCTTCCGTGCTCTTAAGCCATTTGGTTGTGTTGACTGGCCATTTTTTATAGGCCTCAATACACTCTGTGATGAGATACGAGTGAGAGGTGAGTAAAACCCAGACTCGAAGGTGCTAAGCTGGTTCCCAGGGGGTCCTTGGCCACATTCAGTCAGAGGTGAGAGGGACAAGGCTGAAGGAGCCCTCCATTCGGAGGATCTGGAACTCACAGGTTGCTGGGTAATAGCGAATATGCAGGACCTCTCGAGTAGCGCTTCTCAGACTTTAACGCCCACACTAATGACCTGGTATCTCAAGAAATGGAGACTCTGCCATGGGGCTGAGACTGAATTTCTAACCAGCCTCCAGAAGATGGTCAGGACTCGGCTGAAAACCGTACTATGTAGTACAGGCTAGTCTAGACTCGAGATTCCAACCAATGCCCTTAGGACAGTGGTTCTCAAAGTGTGGTCCCAGAGCCAGGAGCATGAGCTTCACCAGGGAACCTGCTGTTGTTGTTGTTGTTAGGCGTCGTCGAGTCGGTATCCGACTCATAGCGACCCTCTGTAAAACAGGGGAAACACTATTGTCAATGCTTCTCCACTGTTCATAGGGTTCTCACTGGCAGATTGATTTTTGGGAGGTGGTTCCCAGGTCCTTCTCCCAAGCCTACAACTTCTGGTGTTCCCAGGCGGTCTCCCATCCAGGTACTAACCAGGCCTGACCCTGCTTAGCTTTCGAGATCTGACGGGATCGGATGCCACAGGGCTACTGCTAATGAATGCAAATTCCCAGGTGCTACTCCGGACCTGACGGGTGAGACTCGCTGAAGGTGAAGCCCAGTATTCCGGGTCTTCATGAGCCCTGAAGGAGATTCTGGGCAACAGGTACTGACGCTTGACAACCAAGGAGTGATCCAGATACGCTCACTCAGGTGGACCAAAGAACTTCAGCCACTGTCTCCAAACCCATATCTAACAATCGGCAGCTCTGGAATCAGGAAGTATGGCGTCTCTAACACAAATCTAAATACAGAGGTAAAATCCATTTCGGGATGTTTTATCCTTGTCATCATATTAAAAACCCTCAGCAGTTGTTTGGATTTAAAAAGATTAATCACTTCAACCCTCACTCAGAAATCTGTTCAATAATAGGATCTTAAATCGGGTCCAAAGTCATGAAAGCTGGACTCTTAATGCCAAGTATAGATATCAGGCCGAGGGGTACAGGGGTCTTAAAGCATTTCCAGTGGCCTGTGGTTATCCTTGAAGGGAGCCAAGTCAGAAGCTCAAGATGATTTCAGACTGAAAAATGGGAGACTTGGGAGTCAATTTCTTCTGCTCAGATGGAATAAGTCAGATGGATCACCTACCTGCCCAAAGGGACTGGCAATGTTGGGTCAAGAAGGCCAGCAAGACTTAGACTATGCTCCCAGTGCAGGCTGGAGAAACACCTCAGACCTCAGACTTTTAACAAAATTTCCAGGACTTGCCAGGACCACATCAACTGCCTATCACCTCCGAGAGGGCAGAAGGGCGGGTTACCCCGAGTCACCAGAGCCGGTGGAACCTGGAGCCTGTTCAGGCCACATAACCCCACGGGGGACGCCTGGGAATAGGCGCCAGACCTTCATTTCTGCTCCGGTTTCAACTTTCACAAGTGGGACCACTTTGCAATTTCAGCTTTAAGAGTAATCTTGGGGCAAAATACATAAACCCCTAACTAATACCTTCTCGGCTGTAACTGTGTTAGTCCAAGACTGCAGCCGGTGGAATAACGCTGACTAATTACACGTTAGGCACCGCAGCCCTTTTCATCCCCGGACCTCAAAGCGCGCTGTCCCCGTGACCTCACTAATCCTTGACGTGACTTCTGTGACACCTATGGGAAATACTATTATCTCCATTTCTCAGGAAGAACAGGAAGCCCTGTGGAGTGTCACGGGTCCTGCTGCCCTCACAGCGGGGCCTGAGGCTCCCAGGGGCAGGCAGAGAGATCTGGGGTGCAGAGGGGTGCGGGGGGCAGGCAGGGTGGAGGACCGACAGCCCAGAAAGGAAACAACTGTGGTTGTAACGTCAGCGATGTTAAGCGTGGGCTCGTCGGGATGACCACAGACAGGAAAGGAATTGACTTTTAAGTTCCACACCCATGGCCGAGCCGAGGGAGGTTTGCTATTGCGGTTTGTTTTGGAGCGTGCATCTTCGAACGCCCGGCGTTCCTTGAGTCTTCACCTGGGTCGGTGTCGGTTTGGAAGGATGGAGTGAAGGGAGGCCGGTGCTTTATCTCCGCTCTTTGCTCAGGTCCATGGGCCCAGGGGTCGGGGGTGGAGCTTCTCCTGAGCACCCTCAACCTGCTTCCTGCTGAGTCCCTTGACTGCAACTTCTTCTCCTAATACTGCTTTTGTGAAGCACACTTTATTTATGCAACAGTTGCAGAAATATCGCCAGGGGGATCGCGGAGGATGTTATCCAACGCACCTCAGGGTCCCCGAGCTGGTACGTGAACACTTAAGACTGTTTCGAACCCTGCCGTTGCTTTTTTCCTCCTTCCCTACTTCACATGTCAAAGCTTCCTGACATGCGTTGGCCTTGGAAATGGAACATAGTTTCTCATTAGGTTAATTAATGGCTCTGCTTGGGTGGCATAATTTGGTGTAAGTTTCCTTTTAGAATTCTGTCATAACTAAAAAGGATCTTATTTTTGTTATGTTTGTGGTGTCTTTAAATTTTTATGACTTCTACTTTGTTTAGTCTGTGTGTAATCCTTCTTTTGAAACCTAATGTCCTAGAAAATTTACAGTTTTCTCTCAAAACTGGCACCTTTTACACTTTACAGCGATTCCTGTTTCTTTAGTTCTCACTGGAACTTCGTTTAAGCCCTCACGGTATAATTCGCAGCTCAGGGAATTTATGATTACATCGTCAAAGTAAACTCCCCAAGTGCAATATATTAAACCTGACAAGATGCTGCTCATTAATCTTTGAAATATCGCCAAGGGTGATGTAGTGAGCAGGGCTTCCCGGGAAGGGCAGCTGAAGAAGGCCAAGGGCCCCTCTGGAGAGGAGCTTTCCCCATCCTGCCAAAGCTGCCTGGGTGGGGACAGATGCAGCCAAGGCCTTCTCTCTGCCAACCAGGCGTCCGTGTCTCTTCAGGCCTCCTGCAGCTCCACGGCTTCTCGGCTTCCCATGTGTTTGTGCATTCGGCAAATGTTTATTGAGAGCCTACTGTGTGCCAGGGAGGAGGGCCCGGCAACCCACTCCCCAAAGTCAATCTGCTATTGAAAACCCTATGAATAGCAGAGAAGCACTGACAATAGTGTTTCGCCTGTTGTACATAGGGTCACTATGAGTCGGATACCAACTCGACGGCACCTAACACACATAACACACTGTGTGCCAGGTGCCAGGTGGGCAAGTAAAGACAGTAGTGGCCATAACAGACTCAGCCCCTCACCCTGGGCAGTGTGCAGTGGGTAGCTGCCTAGCTGTGAGTGGAGGCCTGAGGACACCTTTACCTAATACCATCCAGCCCACGGGGTAGACGTCCATTGCTTGGACCAAAGGCATCTCTTCTTTGCCAGGACAGAGCTCTGACGCTGCCCAACCTCGCCTAGGAGCAAGACAGCCATCATGCTGACCAAGATCACAACTCGAGCTGAGCCAGTGGCACCAACGAAGAGGAACAGGCAGATCTGTGTTGGAGCAATCAGCACATGGTCAGAAAAGCAGAGGCCAGCTAGTCACTGTGCCGCGCTGCCTCTAGAACAGTGTGGGAGACCCCCATAAGAGACAAGTCCTCTTAAAGGCATTCTGGATCACCCCCGGGGCCTCCTGTTTGCCTGCACGCAGGAATGGGCTAAGGCAGTGTGAGATCCCAGAAGAGAAGAGGGCATGAATGGGAGAGCAGGTGAAACTTGTCCATGTCTACACCTGGGATGCCCAACCTTTTGGCTTCCCTGGTCCATGTCCAGTAAAGAGGAACTGCCTTGGGCTGCATATAAATTATATAATACAGTCACTGCATATACATAACAAGGAGGGTTATGAAGAAAGTAAATGCTGGAAGCGTCTTGCTGTTTAAAGATATTGTGGGGCCGCATTACCAACTGTCCTGGGCCACATACGGCTCATGGGCCATGGGTTAGACAGGCCTGGCTTAGACTTTAGGCACCAGCAACATATCACTATTGGTGTCTTACGCTTGACAAATGTTCTAGGTGATGTCGATGTGAACATGGGCAAAACAGGTGAGGGTGACTTAGCTCTCCATTGTCTTGGCACCTTTTCCAAATTTTTCAAACAACTCCAAAATATAAAGGTTATTTTTCAAAAAAATTTGCTTATGAAACAGAATCCACAGAATGAATAGTAAAAGCTGCTACAACAAAATAAAAGCACATAGAGGGCTTGGAAAAAGGATGTTGCTCCTGAGGACAAACCTTTCTCAAAACCAAGGAAAAACAGATCTAGAAACAACGCACAGGAACTGATATTGCACCCACAACAACATTCTCCCTGACTCTTCCCCTCCGTCTGCCAGGCCACTTGAACTTTGCTTCATTGGTTTTAAGACCTCCTTTGAAGGTGTGTGTAAAAGAAGCAGTGTATAGAAGAATCATAGACCTGAGCTAAAGAAGCAAAATACTTATTTCATTTTTAAACTTTCTGAATACACTTGCTCTTTAGCTCTTTAGATCACTGCCACCTCCTCTCCCTCTCTCTCTCTCTCTCTCTCTCTCTCTCTCTCTCTCTCTCTTTCTCTCTCCTTCTCTCTCTCTCTCTCTCACACACACACAGGATCATGGCTGAAACACAGCTAACTTGTCCTTCCCAGTCTACACATTTGCTCTTCATTTTCCTGCATTTTCCTGGCCACGCAGAAACTTTTTAAAAAGTAACTTAACAAGTATGTATGTGTGCAGATTGAAGATATTCCCAGCTTAGAATTACATTTAAGAAGACTTGACTTATGGCATCGAATGAGGGATTCTTGTTTTTGTTCAACTTTCTACACTGTGGGGTGGTTACTCAATGCATACAATACACACCCATCTGAATCTTTTCAGGGGGAATTTTTCACTTTGAAATAGAAATGGTGGTGATGAAAGCAGTATTTTTTTCAGCTAGCTCCATGCTTGGAAAGATAATGGTTTTGTAAACCATGTACACACTTCTGAACAAACTGTTGGCTGCAATCAGGGACTTCCTCAAAGAGCAGAATTAGCTTTTCAACATCCAAATGGTGCCTTGTTTAAGATGAAGATTTATTCCCATCTAGGGAACTGGATCGCAGAATTAACGTGTCAGAGCTGGGAGGATTCTTAGAGATCATCTAGTATAATTTTATCTCATTACAAATGTGGAAAACCGAGGCCTGGGGCTTGTGCCTTATTCAAGGATTTAATGACTGAGCTGAGCTCAGAACCACACACCAGACACCATGCCCCCAGTCCCTTCCTTGGGCCACACGGCCCCTCCCACAGCCCAAACCTGAACACTTTTCCTGTGGATACTCAGCATGTGTTCTGGTCTATACCATCCTGACTTAAGTGAGATGATGTGGGCAATGGGGGAGTGCCACGCAGTGAACTGTCATTACTGCTGCCCTTATTACAGCTACTCCCCACCAGCAAATCCTACATCTGCACTGGCCACACAGGCCCTGTCCACATGTTGGCCACTGCCTCAAACTCTGTCCTCTCTGGTGCCCATGTTTTTTTCTTGGGTCTTCAAGAACCGAATTTCTGGAGCCAGGCGCGGTGGCGCACTCCTGTAATCCCAGCGGCTCGGGAGGCGGAGATAGGAGGATCGCAAGTTTGAGACCAGAGGCAGTCTGTGTAACTTAGTGAGAACTGGCCTCAAATAAAGTAAAAAAAGTGGGCTGAGGGCGCAGCTGAGTGGCCCAGCACTTGCAGAGCATGCAGACACGAGGTCCTGGGTTCAACCCCCAGTGCCGCAAAAAAAAAAAAAAAAAAAAAAACAAACAAAAAAAAACCCCGACTTTCTCAAAGTCCCTTCCTTCTCCGGGCCTTGCACTCTCTCTTTTCTTACTATGTGAGAGCCAACTAGGAGGACGCGCTGAAGAACAGAGCCCAGGTTTCTCGAAAGGCTCAGCAAATAGGAAGTGAAACCACATCACACTGCGCGGCTGCCAACAGTAACAAGCCCGGCCGCCCCAGAGCTCCCTTGACTCCATCAGCAACCCGCGCTCCTCCTCTCTCCCTTTCCTTGCAAAGGAAAAGAGGAAAGAAAAAAAAAAAATGCCAGGCAAAGAATGCCAGGCAAATCAAACCATGGGAAAAACACCACCTTCAGACTCGGGGCAAAATCCTTGTTTGTAGCCCTCTCTGCAGATGCCCCATCCGGTGGGCTTGGCAGCAAACACTGCTCCTGGGACCGGAGGCCCAACCCAGGCTGGAGAGAAGATGCTGGCTGGAGACGGTTTGCAAACTTTTAACGCACAGTGGTAAAGCCTGAGAAATCTCACTCTGATTCAGTTGCGTGCGATAGTCAAATCCATATAAGCGACATTTCCTCAAACCGTTTCAAGAAATATATCATCGGGTTTCCCACAAATTATTTTAATTACTCCCCCGTTCAGTCAGTATGTACTTATCATTAATTGGTAGGAATAAATGGCCAACTCAAGGCTCAGGATTCCAGTATTTGTGCCAGGAAGAAATTGCTGTGCATGTAGGACTTCCAGGCTGGAAAGGCCTTCTTTGATTGTTTTCTTTATTCTGATCTGAGTCTACCTGCATCCTCTCCTCCAAATCAGGACAGCACTGGAGGACCAGTGAAAAAGCCAGTCTTCCTACTGGTGATTTTCACCTTTCTAGTCAAGTGAGAAGGGCTGGGATTTAGCTCAGTTGGTAGAGCGCTGCTCTGCAGTCTCTGAGGTCCCCGGGGTTGGATTCCCAGCATCACAAAATGGGAGAAGGATGTGGCAACCCACTCGCAAGGCAACCCCGAAACAGTCAGCCATTGAAAGCCCTATGAGGGTCGCTATGAGTCGGACTTGACTCGACGGCACCTAACAACAACAACAACAACAAGTCAAGTGAGAGCAGCAAATAAGAGAGGGAAGGAAGGAAGGAAGGAAAAGGAAGCAAGGGAGGAAGAAACAAAGAAAAGAAAGAAAGGAAGAGAGAAAGAAAACACTGATCATGAGACATTCTTCCTGAAATAGAGATTTGGATTAAAGTCAAGAAATTGGAATTTTAGTCCCTGCTCTGCCATGAACTCACCATGCATCCTCTGCAGGCACCCAAATTCCTTCTACCTCCAATATACACTTTTCATAACATGGGTAGTCTCTTCCAGCTTTAGCATTCTCATTTGATTACCCCTGAAATCAGATTTCTATCAAGCAGGCGGGAGTGCATCAATGTCTTCAAAACTGCTTGTCGCATGCATGGAGAAAGGCACATTCCTGTATCTCAGGAGGTGGGTAGTAATGGAGGAGTGCTCTATGACCAAGGAAAAAGTCTTCCTGAGTAGACCATTACTCAGGTTGCTAGTGGCTTCTCATTCACAACACTGTTTTTAGCTGCTGCTTTTTCTACCTGGGGTTTCTCCCAGAAAAGAGTACAATCAGCAGAAAACTCAAAGAAATAACCAAGAAGGCCAGGTGTGGTGGTACACGCCTGTAATCCCAGCGACTCGGGAGGAAGAGGCAGGAGGATCGCAGGTTTAAGGCCAGAGGCACCTGCATAACTTAGTAAGACACTGTCTCAAGATAAAACACAGGCTAGGGGAGCAACCCAGTGGTAGAGGACTTGCAAACTATGTGTGAGGCCCTAGGTTCAGCCCCCAAGTACTGCAAAATAATAATAATAATAATAATAACCAAGAAGATACCATTTTGAAAGCATTGTTTCATGGCTAATACTTGTTACAACACAGCTTCCACAATGGATTGTGGAAAGAAGGCACCAGTGTGGGCTGAGCCCATTCGGCATCTGAGTGAATGCTCCCTGTTTAACTTTCTGTGACTTGCCTGATCATCACAGCATGTAAGGACAGATATTAATGTCCCCTTTTCACAGAGGTAGAAAACCAAGACACAAAAGAACATAATAACTTGCCCAGGCTCACACACATAATAAATGTTGGGACACATTGAAACCAAGTGTGTCCAATTCCAAAGACTTTCCTCTACAAGTGGGTGGATTTAGTCCTCTTACAAAAGATTTGCCTGCAGCTGTACCACTGTGGCATCCAATCCCGTCAGATTTCAGAAGTTAAGCTGGGTTGGACCTGGTTAGTACTTGCATAGGAGACCGCCTGGGAAGACCAGGTGCTGTAGGCTTGAGAGAAGGACCTGGCAACCCATTCCCAAAAAACAATCAGCCACTGGAAACACTGAATATCAGAGAAGAACGACAATAGTGTCAGGTAGTGTTTCATCTGTTGTATGTAGGGTGCCTACAAGTCGGACCCAACTTGATGGCACCTAACAACAACAACAACAACAACAACAACAACAACAACAACGCCGTAGCCCTGTGGCATCAGATCCCATCAGATCTCAGAAGCTAAGCAGGGTCAGGCCTGGTTAGTACTTGGATGGGAGACTGCCTGGGAACACCAGGTGCTGTAAGCTTGGGAGAAGGACCTGGCAACCCACTCCGAAAAAATAATCAGCCATGGAAACCCCAAGAACAGCAGAGAAGCACTGACAATAGTGTTTTGCCTGTTGTTTATAAGGTCTCTATGAGTCGGATACCAACTCGATGGCACCTAACAACAACAACAAAAGATTTAGCTTATTGATAGTATCTAAGTTAAGTTTCCTTTCTCTGAAGTGCATACAGTCATGCGATTCTAACATTTCCTTTTAAACTGCCAATCAGCAACTATTGGGCTTGGTGAGTACTAACATAAGGTCCAAATAAGACAGAAAAGAACATTCTTAGTTCTTATGTGAGTTAATTAACGTATGTTCTGTCTCGGAGAAGATACAACCAATGATTCAGAAGCGACTGAAGGCATTACACATCAGACTGAGAAAACTTCCCATTGGTCATTCTCTTCCAATAATAATTTCCTACCCAACCCTGGCTTTAAGCCAGAATGCTTCCTGCAGCAAAAGAGGCAGGAAGGAGAAGCAGGGTGGGCAGGGCAGTGGGTCAAAGCCATGTATTATATATTATACCATATACATAAATAATGCATATGATATATCATATATAAGAGCCACCAAAGTAAAATGCAGACAAGCAGCCCCTGGGGGGCTTTGTTTTCTGTTGTGAGAGGGCTTCTGAAGTCTCCTGGTTGGGGTAGAACTCCCAAACATCCCCTCATCCCGTGCTTTGTCCACACAAATGCACAGCCTGTGAACTTCTCTCCCCTCTTGTTCGTGGCCAAACAGGGAGCCACAGGGAGAGAGGGGCAGGGGGAGTTTCCAGGTGTCTGGCTCTGAGGAGCTGAAACAGCTCAGGTGTCAGCTCCCCCCCAACCCCCCTTTGTTCCTCCTGCACTCATCACTCACCCTGACAGGCACACCTCCCACTCTTGCTGTCTTCCTAGGGTGTGTATAAACAGGAGCACCTGCCTATGAAAGCCGCATTCATACGCGTGGCCAGGGGACAACGGAGTGCATTTGGGTAGTTTCTGCGCCTGAACGTTTTCAACAGCTGTATCCGCACTGCACAGGCTTTTGTGAGATTTCGTGTGGAGAGAGAGAAACAGGTTCCTTGTCCCTGAGCTGGAAACACATCTGTAAACCTGCCACGCTCTACAGCGAGTGCACCAAAGGTAAACATTTAATAATACTTGGAACTCTACCCCTCTCCGTTAAGAGCCATTAAAGCATGTTAAATGAAAAGTTTGGCTGAAACCAGATTCTTCTCCAAACATAAAAGAAGATTATAATTTCAAGCATTTTCCCCCTTGGATTGAGTTATGAATATTAAGTATTGGTACCCAAGTGCCAGAGTAACAAACTATAGACCACCCATCGACTTAATTCCAGAGGATTATTTCACGTAACTCAAGCTCCATTTATCTGAGAGTGAGTGATGCTATTCACAACTGCCCAGAACAAAAACGAAAAGGGTTTAGGGCAATCTGACCTTTTATTTTTCACTGGTTTATTTTCAGATAGCTGGGAAAATATTTTCCACTTGTATTTGGTGACATGATTTCACAAGCATCTTGCCTAATCTCTCAATTAGCCAAGATCACCCTAAATGCCACTCACATTGAATCATGAGCCAAAAAGACCATTATTCAGTAGGGAAAATTTAGAAAAACATAATTTGGACCCAATGATCCACAAGATAGTAATAATTCATAGGAGCCATTGAGCCTCTCCTACATTTGTAGTATTTTCTCTATTTGAATATCATTCCTTTCATTTTCATTCCATTCAAGCCCAAACCCTCCAACCCTTTCACAAGAGCACCAACATTCCTTTCTCCTCCTTGGCCACTGTAGATAGAAGTGAAGGATTCTATCCTTTGTCATTTCAAAGTCTATCGTACACCCATCTTTCCTCTGAAAACAAGGAACCACAAATCTTTCAAATTTCTGCAGTGAATACACCATGCCAAAAACGAAAACACTTTCTGAGCGCATTGTTTGCCTGGAGAAACAACCGGCATTACGATGAGGAATGCGGAGCGAGGGAATCATAAAAGTTCAGGCGCATGAGAAAGTTAAACTCCCTGACCTGCATCGAAATGGACAATTCTAACTGCTCTGCTCCCAGAGGACTCTCTGGGACACATTTGCAACATTGCTTAAAAGTCCTGCCATCTAGTGGAAGAAGTAAATAAAGTAGACCCCGGGTAACTGAGCAGATGGAGGGACCCTGAGGAAAACGGCCACTCCATCCACAAGACGGCTCATGAAAAACCACACTAAGATTTAGCAGGGATTCGGGTGAATCATCAAGACTCATCAAAATGGGTTGTTTTACTCTTCCATGTAAAGTGTATCACATTAAGGACAGGAAAGGCTGGAGGTCAAGTCCTGACACTGTGGGTGGAATCCACAAACAGCTTACAGTAATCGTTCTGTTAATCTGCTTTGGTTGACAGTTTTCAAAATGGATTCCTCGGAGTTAAGAAATAAACCAAATTCATACCGGCTTCCCCTTGTAGAGGGGACTTAACTAGGTACTTAATCCTCCAAAGGCTCAGCTGGAGGACGCTTTATAAAAAGGATTTCTTTACTTGGCGAAGGGAAAATATCCTGCTTAAACAAGAAGGTGGATCATTAGGCGCCAGACCTCACAGACAGTTTTCTGAGAAAACGTCCTAGTAAGTCAGGCTGAGAAGGAACTCCTCAGAGAGGCTCTGAGCAAAGCTCTGTTCTTGAGGAAGAGCTACCTACCATGCATGTTGGGTCCAAATGGTCCTAATGAATGTGTGGCAACCCTCAGTTCCACAGAGGCCTGAAGGAGTGGCCGTCCCTCCCTGCCCACCTGGCTGAGGAGACGTGTCTGTGATGGAAATCGTGTTTGATTACTGCACACTGAGGATGGACACAAGGCCACTAGACATGGTCACTGTGCACCATATTAGACTTCTCCGTCCATGAGGAAATGCACATGGTGCCAGGCTCATTCTAAAAGTCCCACGCTACTCAAAGGGAACTAATCATAAAAGTATTTCATAGAGACAATTATGGTTCCAGAATCTATTAATCGTATCTTCAGGTCTGTCTCCTATCTCTGGGTAAATGATCTACTGGCAGACACTTGTGGATAAATGATCTGCCGATGAACATGTGTGAGATTTAAATCAATATGCGTAAAATAGCTTCAAAGGAATTAGGAAAGACAACCTTACCACTCAATATTCAAGAATCGTGCTCTGGGCCTTTGCCCAAACTTTCCATTATTTGTTCAGTATTTTAAAACAAACACCATTGTTTACAGATCCAGATTGAATTTCACAAAGAATTTATTTCACAATTTAAGGCCAAAGTGCTTTGCATAATATAATTATTAGTATTGCTACATTCAGGAAGGGTTTTTCCATTACTCTTACGGAATAATAATGTTCTAAAAGTTTTTAAAACAATAGAATGTTTAAAACTGATTATAAAGGAAATAGCTACAAAATTTCCAAAGAATGTGAAAGACATTTTTAACAAAGAGTAATTATTTGTTTTATCATTTTTTTTGTCTGTCATTCCTAATGCTTTTCATAACTGTCCCTGGAGTTACATGATCTCTTTTCTAAAGGAAATAAAGAAGAAACCAGTAAATGAACCTGAGATTTGTCCTGTAAGAAATTCTAATGGGTGACCCTAAAGGACACTGGTAGCCAGCTACAGTGACTCCGGCCTGTAAGCCCAGCACTTGGTAGGCCAAGGCAAGAGAATCATGAGTTCTAGGCCAGTCTGGGTTACACAGTGAAGACTCTGTCTCGAAAATGAAAAATTAAAAAATAAAGTACACCAGTACACTACGTAGTAACTCAAATCCCTAAGGCAGGCACAGTGGCGCATGCCTGAAATCCCAGCGACTCAAAAGGCAGAGTCAGGGGGATCCCAAGTTTGAAGCCAGAGGCAACCTGTGTAACTCAGTGAGACCTTGACTCAAAAAAAAAAAAAAACAAAACAAAACTGGGGTGCAACCCAATGGTACAGCATGGCCCTGGGTTCAATTCCCAACTACTACAAAAATAAAACAAAACAAAACAAAAAACTCCACCTGCGCCCTGGTAAGGATAACGTCTTGTTGTTAGGTGCCATCAAGTCAATATCTGACTCATAGCAAGCCTACATACAACAGGCAAACACTATTGTTAGTGTTTCTCTGCTATTCATGGGGTTTTCAATGGCTGATTGTGTTTTGGGAGTGGGTTGCCAGGTCCTTCTCCCAAGCTTACAGCACCTGGTGTTCCCAGGCGGTCTCCTATCCAAGTACTAACCAAGCCCGACCCTGCTTAGCTTCTGAAGTTTGACAGGATTGGACGCCACAGGCGTGCTTCAGGCGTGTAAGGATAACTGCATAAGTAAAAATGAAACACATAACAAGTGGATTTTTGCTTCAAATTTTTCTCCTGTCTAATTTAAAAGACAACTGCATAAAGCAATAATTTTAAGTCTATGTTGGCAGGTACACAATATATGGTATATTTACAAATCTAATCCGCATCCTTTCGACGGTTTTAGAGGGCTACAAAATCAGATGCAGATTAGAGCGCTCGCTCCCAGCCTTGAATCCAATCCACATGCAATTCTAATCTGCAGCTTATTCTGTAGCACCCTAAAACTGTTGAAAGGGTGCTGATTAGATTCAAGAAAATCCGGTTATAGAGATATACTTTTTATGAAAATTACACACGGAGGAGGAAAGGAAGCAGAGCCATGTAGGAGTAAAGTTTTTATATAGTATTGAAATTAAATTGGTATTATTCTGAATTAAACTGTTTCATGTTAGTGGTTCCCAAGGAAATCACTAAGAATATAACTGAAAATACATGGAAAAAGAAATGACAAGGGAATCAAAATGGTACACTAGAAAGTTTCTATTTGGCACAAAGGAAAGTAGGAGGAGGAAGAGAGGAACAAAAAAAGGCTAAGATAGATAAGAAACATATAGCGAATACGCTCATAAACTATCAGTGATTATATTCAGTGTAAATGGATTAAATATTCTCAATAAAAATGCAGAGATTGGAAGAATAGAGAGGAACATTTAAGATTCAAGACACAACTTGGTTGAAAGTAAAAGGAATGAAGATATCATTCAAACAGTAACTAAAAGTGAGCTAGAATGGGTATACTAAAGCCAGGCAAAATACTGGAAAACAAAATTGTTGCTAAAGATGAAGAAGTAAATTTTATGAAAATAAAAAGATCAATCAGGAAGATATGACACTTATAAACATAAATTCACCAGACAAGAAAGCCAAAATCCATGAAGCAACCACTGACAGATTAAGGGAAGACACAGACAATTTAACAGCAATTGTTCAGAACTCAATATTCCGTTTTCAATAATAGGAAAATTATACAAAAGATCAACCACCAAAGACTTAAATAACATTGTAAGCCAACTACATCTAATAAAGATCTACAGGAGACTCCACCAAACATCAGCAGAATACATATTCTTTTTTTTGTGTGTGTGGTACTGGGTGTTGATCTCGGGGCCTCACGCCTGCATGCTCTGCAAGTGCTGGGCCACTGAGCTGCACCCCCAGCCCTTTTGTTTTTTTCCTTACTTTCTGAGACAGGGTCTCACTAAGTTACGCAGACTTCCTCTGGTCTCAAACTTGCGATCCTCCTGGCTCCGCCTCCCGAGCCGCTGGGATTGCAGGCATGCGCCACCACACCCAGCTAGCAGGATATATATTCTTGAAACATTCTCCAAGTTAGACCATATGTTAGGACACAAAACAGTCTCCATAAATTTAAAAGGAGTGAACTCATACAAAGTGGGCCCTCCAGCCACAAAAGAACGAGACTAGAAAGCAACCAGCATGGTGATACACACGTGTAATCCCAGAAACTCTGGAGGCAGAGGCAGGAGGATTGCAAATTTGAGGCCATAGGCACCCTGCAAAACTTAGCAACACACTGACTCAACATAAAAGATAAAAAATGGGGTGGGATTGCAGCCCAGTGGCAGAGCTCCTGCAGAGTATGTGTGAGGCCCTGGGTTCAATCCCTGAGGACTGTATGTTTTTTTAGAAGAAGGAGGAGGAGGAGGAGGAGAGGAGGAGGAGGAGGGGGAGGGGGAAGATGAGGAGGGAAAAAAAAGATCAATACAAAAAATTTTTAATAATTCACTAATGTGAAAATTAAGATACGCATTCCTTCAAAAAAAAGCAGTCTCGAAGAAATCACAAGGAAAAATTTTAAATGCTTTAAGCTGAATGTCACTAAAACACAAAACTACATCATACAAAACTAAAAACACACAAAATGTATGTGATGCAGCTAAGATGTTTCACAGAGAGAAATCTACCGCTCTAAGTGCCTATATTAAGAAAGAAAATAGCCAGGCCTGGTGGTACCTCCCTGTAATCCCTGCACTGGGGAAGATGAGGCAATAGGATCATGAATTTGAGGCCAGCCTGTGCTGCATAGTGAGAGTCTATCTCAAACACACACACACACACACACACACACACACAAAGCAAAGCAAAGAGATCTCAAGTCAATAGCTTAATCTTCTACTTTAAGAAATTAGAAAAAGAAATAAGAGCAAACTAAAACCGTATGAGGGTCGTTATGAGTCGGATACTGACTCGATGGCACCTAACAACAACAACAAAGCCAAAGAGAGGGGAAAGCAGTAATAAAAAGAAGAGCAGAAATTGAATGAAGTAATATCAGAACAGTAGAGAAAATCAACTAAAACCAAAGTTAGTTCTCTTAAATATTTAATAAAATTGACAAGCCTTTGGCAAGACTGGTCAAGAAAAAAATAAGAAAGGATTCAAATTACCGAAATAAAAAACAAAGGAGGAGACATTATTACCAACCTTATAGAATTAAAAAAGGATTGTAAGAGAATACTACCAACAATTATATGCCAACAACTTAGATTCTAGATGAAATGGACAAATTCCAGGAAAAATAACAAGTTAAAAAAAATGACCCGAGAGAGAACATAAAAAGTGTTATTCAACCAGAACGTGAAAACGCAACCTACACAATGGAAGAAAATATCTGTAACTCCTATCTGATAAAGCTCTAGCATCCTTAATGCTTAAATAATGCTTACAACTAAGTGATAAAAGATAAGTAGTCTCATTTTTAAGATGCACAAAGGATTTGAATAAGTATTTCTCCAAAGAGAACATGTACTCAAATGTTTACACCACCACTATGCACGATAGCCAAAAATGGAGCCAACCCAAAATGCCCATAAATGTGGAGAGGACACAGGAGTGTTTTTATATAATGGAATATTATTCAGCTATTAAAAGATGTGCGGTGTCAGGTTTGTATCGATGAGTGAGTCATGGAAATATTAAGCAAAGTTAAAGCAGCTAGACATAAAAAGTCATCTATATGAAATGTTCAGAATAGCTAAGTCCACAGACGGAGGTAGCTCAGTGACAGAAGGAAAGGGAGAAATCACGAACAACTGCTCATGAGTATGGAGTCTCTCCAGGGTGGTGGAAATGCTCTGGAATCAGGTGGGGATAATGTTTCCCAGCCTTGTGAATAAGCCCTAAGCCACTGAACGGTACACACTGAAGTATGAGATATGTGGAATGTATCCCAATAAGAGAAATGTGAAAATTAAGTTATCTTTGTTGCTGTAATTGTTGTTAGGAGCAGTCGAGCCGGGTTTAACTCCTAGCGACCCTGTGTCCAGCAGATGGAACACTCCCCAACACTGTGCCATGCCCGGCACTATTAGTAGTTTTATGTTATACGTATTTCACCACCACTGATGCACAGCAGTCCAGCTCCAGGGTTGATTAACACACCACACTTGGAAGAAGATGAGGCGGTAGGCAGGACGACGGGGGAGAGGGGTCAGAAAGCTCTTGGCCAAGGCTGAAGCCAAGCCCTATCCACAGAGCCCAGAGCCTCGTTCTGCTGTGTGAGGCCTCAGGGCTGATGGGGGCCTACAGGCAGGATATTTCCCTGAAGTGAAGAACTACTATCCTTGCACACCAAGGTTCATGGTAGTTCATTCACAAAGGCCAAAAGGCTGGAAACAACCCACCTGTCTATCAACAGATAATGGAGAAACAAAACACAGTCTATTTATATAGGCAGTGGTATATTAGCCCTAAAAGGAATGAAATTCTGACACATGCTTCAACATGAATGAATCTTAAAAATACTATGTTTAGTGAATGAAGACATTTGCAAAAGGGCAAATATTGCATGATGCTACATTTCTGAGGTACCTGGAATAGTCACATTCATCAACACAGACGGTAGAACAGTGTTCTAGGGCCTGAGAAGAGGGGGAAATTGGGGATTTACTGTTTGAAGAGTAGAGTTTCTGTTGTGGTAATGAAAAGGTTCTGGACACGGATAGTGGGGATGTTGTTGTTAGGTGCCGCTGAGTTGGTATCTGACTCATAGCGACCCTCATAGGGTTTTCAATGGCTGACTGTTTTGGGATTGCCTTGGGAGTGGATTGCCAGGCCCTTCTCCCATTTTTGCGGTGCTGGGAATTGAACTCAGGACCTCAGAGACTGCAGCACAGCACTCTACCAACTGAGCTAAATCCCAGCCCGGATAGTGGGGATAGCTGTACAATAATGTGAATGCACCTAACACTACTGAACTATCCACTTTAAAAGGTTAAAATTTTATGCTATACATATTTTACCACCATGTGCACAAAGAATTAGTGTATTAAAATCTCAGGGAGGAAATTGAGAGTAACACACAATGTACAAACATTTTTATTTTCCATAGGTCACTCTCCAGAAATGGCACGACCCCAGTCAAATAACCTGAGCAGACATTGAACAGATGGGCTTGTGTGACAGTGAAGCCCACGCTTTCGTTTGAATCCTGGGGGTCAAACGCCACATCCTTGGCTGGTGCTTGTCTCCGCTCAGCTTCCTGAATGGTTTTTCCATCTCTGGTCAGCTCCCCTCACCTGGGGCAGCTTCCTTCCGCGTCAGCTGCGCAGCTACTGGGCCCAGGATGGGGAGGGCGCTCCTCACAGACCAGGGTCTGCAGGCGGGCTCTGTTGGCCTGCCCTGGGACTTCTTGTTGTTAGGTGCCATGAAGTCAGGTCCGATTCATAGCGACCCTATGCAGAACAGAAGGAAACCCTCCCCGACACTGCCATGGCCTGTACTATGTCAGTGCTTCTCTGCTATTCATAGATTTCCAATAACAGATTGTTTCAGGAGGGGGCTGCTGGGTTCTTCTCCCTAGTGTGCAGCACCTGGTGTTCCCAGGCGGTCTCCCAAGGACTAACCAGGCCGACCCTGCTCAGCTCCCAAGATCAGGTGGGATTGGATACCCAGGTGCTGTGGCTATTGATGCCCTGGAACATGAGAACCAAACACTGAGGCTGTGGGGAGGAAGCACCTTGCCTGGCGAGCTGTGGGCTGAAAACCCGGCCACACCACCTGAGTTGCAGAGGGGCTTCCTTCCCGGTCACTGGCACGCAGAACCCCTGCAGGCCCTGCCTGTGTCTGTGGTCCTCATCGTCCAACACAGGTCTGAGCGTTCACTGTGAGCGCCCGTGATTCTTTACCCAAGGACACGTATGGCGCTAAAACTGTATTTGGCTCATGGCTGACTTAAACTTGGAGAAAATGTTTGTCTGGAGAGATGCATCAAGCTGCCTGTGGGCCTGTTAATTCCTCGGGGCTGCCACAGACCAGACGCCTTTAGCAGCAGGCATCTGTTATGTCATAGTCCTGGAGGCCGGAGGTCAGAGGTCAAGGTGTCAGCAGGGCTGGTTTCTTCAAGGCTGGTCTCTGCATGGGGTGTCGATGGTGGCCCCCCACCTCACACACTTTCCCTTGGCATCCCTGTATCCCAGTGTCCTCTTCCTATATACATTTTATTAGGGCCATCCCAGTGTCCTCATTTCAACTTAATCCATCTTTTCAGGTCCTGATCCAAATACAGTCACATGTGGAGGGGCTCCAGGTGTTAGGACTCGAACATACGGATTCCCAAGAGACACGGTTCAGCCACACCAGTGAGAGTCTCTGGGTTGTCGTTTTTGTCCTTAAAGGAAAATGACTTACAAACATAATTCTCCTGCCACCCTCCTCCCTCAGATCAGCGCGATACACACAAGCTGGGTCCTTTCTTTAAATTTAAGATTGAGCCTCGCTGAGTGGGCCAAGGCTCCTCCAAAAGAACACCAGGAAGAGATGATACAGAAAACAGGGCCAACCAAACCACGTCAGCAGGAAGAACCCCGGGAGCCCCTGAGCCACGCCTCCAGGATGGTGATAAATATTCCCACTACAGCCCTCACCACGAGGAGCACTCTGACCCGGTTTTCAGTGTCCACTCCTGCTGGTCTCCATCCTGCCACCCTGGAGATCTGACAGGACAGACTCATTCTGTATCTCAGGGTTGTGTTACACATTCCTTCCTCCCTGACTCAACATGAGACCCAGAGCCAACGGACACTGCGAGGCTCACTGCGTCCCACAGACAAACCAGGAAAATGACGACAGGCTGCAAAGGCTGAGAGGGTGTGAGGACGGCATGATTTGCACCCCGCCGTGCCGGCGTGGCTATTGTTCAGTGTCAAGTTGTGCATAAGCCGAGAAGGGTCTTCGCGTGCTGCTGCGTCATAAGCCCATGTCATCGAGCAGCTTAGTGATGTCACAACCCAGAACTCAAGAGAGTACTTCACCAAGGAGATGGGTCGCATGGGCAGACCTGAGCTCGGTGATGAAGGCCGCAGTGATATCTCCTTCCTCTGACTAACAAATGGCCTGTCAGTCAGTGAAGCCACCTCTCTCAGCTCTGGGCCTTTCTGCATCTTGACACAGCAGTACCCCTCTTTTCTTGCCACTGGGATCTCTGGCTCTTCAGTCTCCCTTCCCGTACCTTCTGCACGCTCAAGAGACCACATTGAAGTGTGGAGGGTGACGTCTTGGTCAGGAGGCTAACGTTAGTTTCTTCCTGCAACGTGTGGCCGGGCCCTTGCTCGGTTGTTTTTGTTTGTGAACAGAACTTTCTCTGGGTTCTCCGTCTTCCTGTCCGTGGCCATCCGGGTCCTAACGGTTGTTGCTGGTTTCAAGATGTCGGTGCTCATTCCTTTTATTCCAGCACACTTGATCCCCTCCTGAACTTGTGCATCCTCCCCTCGGCCGCCACCCTTCCTGCCTCGCCCACCCCACCCAGGGGGCCACTCACAGCGACAGCAACTGCAGCAACAGCAGCACGTTGGGCTGGTTCTTCCTTGCCCTGCAGAGCGCGCCCACCTCTGAGGAGGAGGATGACGGTCTGCAGGAGGGCGACTTCCGGAGCCGGCGCCCAGCTGAGCGCCAGATGCTGCCTGAGGTCTGGCCAATGATTGCGCAAAGTCCCTGTAGGGAGGAGGCGTGCTCGCCGGGGTCCTGAGTCCAAACCACAGTTTGTTTTAGAACTTTTCCTTAAAATAATCTCTTCGTGCAAATATCAAGCCAGTAAGCCAGAAATGCTTTATAAATTGTTGTTGAAAAATACAATACTATAAAAAAAAACTCTTGCCTTTTTGTAATTCTTCATGCATTTGGCATTATTTAGAGATGATCTCTTCCAGGTATATTAATTTTTATACAATTGAAACACATCTTTCAGCCTCAAAGTGCTGCAAATCATTAACCTTTCTTTCACACATCTTTCTAGGATGCATTACATTTTAGGGTGTGCTGAGCACGACTGGATGCTGTCCTAATGATTAAGGTCCAGAGCTCTGAATATTAACCACCATTTTCCTAAGACCTCGGAGATGTTGGTCTGCCTTCTCTCACACCACAGTTTCCCAACCTTGACATCACTGAGCACTGGGGTCAGATAAGTCACCGTTGGAGAGTGGCCTGTGCCACACAGGGTGTTTAGCAGCACCCTGGCCTCACCCCAGTCTGCTCCCGTAGCACCGCCCCTGAGAGTGGCAACTACTAAGTGTCCATGATAAGACTGCCCATCACCACATGTGCTCAGCATCTGACCGAGGAAAACAAAAGCAAGGGAAAAAAAAAAAAAGGTATGAGAATTGGGGCAGAGGAAAACATGTTGTGACTTACAAATGGCATGATTACTCATGTGGAAAGCCCAAAATAATATTCAAGCCATTGGAATTAATAAAGGTTATTTAGAGGGTCATTAGTAATGAAATTCCCCCATGTGTCTGTCAGCTTGTGTCAAAGTAGTCAAACTTAATGATGGGAATGGAGTGAAGCCCCTGGAACCTCCATTTGCTGATGTGGTGTGACTCAAAATGAGAAGAAGCATAGTGGCTGCAACAATGGGCTTAAACATATAAAGATTATGGGCATGGCACAGTGTTGCATAGTGTTTTGTTTTGTTTGTACTTAGGGATGCTATGAGTCAGACCTGACTTGTCAGCCCCTAACAACAACAGTAATGAAGTTAATGTAAAATATCAACCATATTTCTATGACCTAAAAAATAATCATGAAATAAAAATTTTAAAGATATTACATTCAAACCTCATAAAATATCAAATAACTAGAAATGATTCTAACAAAAGATATATATGACTAAACACTACAAAATATTTTTAAAAAATTACAGAATTAAAGAGAGACAACATATTAATGGATTGTAGGAACTCAATATTGTTAAATTTTTAATTCTTTCAAAATTTATCTATAGGTTCAGTTAAACCCAAAACTAAATATGAATCTAAAATTTATATGGGAAACTAAGGGACATAGAAAGGCAATCTTGAAGAATAAATTTGGCAGAATAATGCTATGAGATGGCAAGACTTCCTAAATCTACGGTAATTATGACAGTGTGAAAGCGAGCCAATGGAACAGAAAAGAGAATCCTATTTAGACACATCCATGTATAGTCAAATGATTTACAGAGAAGTAACTACTGAAATTCTGTGAAGAGAAGATGATAGTTTTAGTAAGTGATGCCATAACAATCAGACATGTCTATGCAAAAAGAATTTTGGTGCCTACTCATGACACACAAAAAATTAATTTGAATTACACATAGACATAAACATAAATGGCAAAACTATGAAAAACTTTTGAAGAAAATATAAGAGAACATCTTCACAATGTTAAGGCAGGCAACAACTTCTTAAGGAGGATATCAAAGGCACTAATCATGAAAAATAAAACCAATCCTAAGAATTTCTGACCAGGTGCCATAGCACACACCTATAATCCCAGAGACCCAGGAGGCTGAGGGAGGAGGATTGTGAGTTGAAGGCCAGAGGCAGCCTGCATAACTTAGTGAGACCCTGTCTTAAAGTGAAAAATTGTTCCAAGAATTGACAAATGGGATTACATAAAATTAAAAAGGTTTAGTATAGCAAAGGAAACAATAGAGTAAAGGGATAGACCACAGATTGGGAGAAAATCTTTGCATCCTATACATTTGACAGAGGATTAATATCTGGTATATACAAAGAATTTAGGAAATTAAACACCAAAGTAACAAATAATCCAATACATAAGTGGGCAATGTAACTAAACAGACAGTTCGCAAAAGAAGAAATACAAATTACCAACAAACGTGAAAAATTCTTCAATTTCTTTAACCATCACAGAAATGCAAATCAATACTACAGTGAGATTCCATTTCACCCCAGTCAGAATGGCCAACATCGACAAAATAACAACAAATACTGGCAAAGATGCAGAGCAAATGGAACTTTTTACACTGCTGGTGGGACTCTAAACTAGTTCAGCCATTATGGAAATCAGTATGGAGGCTCCTTAGACAACTAAAAACAGAGCTACCATGTGATCCAGGTATGCCACTTGTAGGAACATACTCAAAGGAAGATAAACATCATACCACAGGAACACCTGCATTTCCATATTTAATGTAGCACTCCTCACAATTGCAAGGGTATGGAATCACCCCAGATGTCCATAAACAGATGATTATATTAAAAGTATGGCATATATACACAATAGAATAGTATTCAGCATAAAGAAGAATGAAATGATATCATTTCCAGAAAAATGTATGGAACTGGAGATAATCATCTTAAGTGAAATAACCCACACTCAAAAAGAGAAATACTGCATGTTCTCACTCATATGTAGGAGCTAGATCTCTGAATGAAAACAACCACACACACACACACACACACACACACACAAATTGTACATATCTAAGACTGGAAAATACAAGTGGACCCAATATGATGGGGGATGGAACTAGTGAGTGGAAGAGGAAGAACAAATTAGAGGGATAAGGAGAGAAAGATCAGTGCAAGATACAGGATGCAACTCTATCAAAATCCTGTCATGAATCTCATTATGCTGAATGCAGCTTTTTAAAAATCATACAATACCTCATAAATATTTAAATTATTGATACACGTTAATCAAAAAATTTTGTATAAGTTTTGAAAGTGTCAACAATTCTGTCTAATAATTGCATACTGTGTATATGAACTGAATTATTCTATACCCCATAAATATGTACAATTAAATTACTAATTAAATATTTAAAAATAAGTTGTTTATACCCTCTTGATTTAATTTTGGCAGGTCACATGTGTCTGGGAATTTACCCATCTCATTTAAGTTTTCCAGTTTTTTACAGTAGAAGTCTTCAAAGTATTTCCTAATGATTCTCTGGATTTCATTGGTATCTGTTGAAATGTTCCATTATACATCTCTGATTTTATTAATTTTAGTCTTCTTTCTTTCCTTTGGTTAGTTTGGCTAAGGGCTTGTGATCTAGTGTAGAACTGGTTCTTAGTTTCATCAATTATTTTTATTGTTCTTTTATTGTCCATTTCATTGATTTCTTCTCTGATCTTCATTATGTCTTCGCATCTACCAACGTGGGGTTTTGCTTGTTCTTGTTTTTTTAAGACCATGAGGTGCATTAAGTATTTTTTTGAACCCCTCTGATTTCTCATTATAGGCACTTGTAGGTATAAACTTCCCGCCGAGAACTGCCTTTGCTGAATCCCCAAAGTTCTTGTGGGTGGTGTTTTCATTTTCATTTGATTCTAAGAATTTTTTATTTCCTCCCTCATTCCTTCCAGGACCCACTACTTATTTAAGAGTGTACTGTTGAATCTCTATGTATTTGTATAATTTCTATAATTTCTCTTGCTATTTGTTTCTAGTTTTTATTCCATTATGGTCTGATGTTATTGTTCTTTGGTAGCACTGAGTTGAATCTGACTCATAGTGACCCTATGTGCAACACAACAGAACAAAACGTTTCCCAACACTGTGCCAGGCACAGGATCCTTTTTAGGTTTAAGCCCATTGTTGCAGACACTGTGTCAATCCATCTAGGTAAGGGTCTTCCTTTTTGTTGTTGTTGTTGTTGTTGTTGTTGATCCACTACTCTCCCAAACATGATGTCCTTCTCCAAGGATTAGTCCCTCTTGATAACATGTCCAAAATATGTAAGACACAGTCCAGCCATCCTTGCTTCCAACAAGCACTCTGGTTGTACTTCTTCTTGGACAGAACGGTTGTTTCTTTTGACAGTCAATGATATATTCAATATTCATCTCCAGGACCACAATGCAAAAGCATCAATTCTTCTCCTGTCTCCCTTATTCAATGTCCAGCTTTCACAAGCATATGATGCAACTGAAAATGCTATGGCATGAGTCAACTGCATCTTTGTCTTCAATGTGACAACTTTAGTTTTCAACACTTTAAAGCACTCGTTTGAGACAGCTTTCCCAAATGCATCTTTTGATTTCTTGACTGCTGCTTCCATGAGTGTTGATTGTATAACCAAGTACAGCAAAATCTTGGACAACCTCAATCTCTTCTCTTTTTTCATCATGAAGTTGTGTACTGACCCAGTTGTAAAGATTTTTGTTTTCTTCACATTTAGGGCAAAGTATACTGAAGGCTGTGTTCTTTGATCTTCATCAGCAGATGTTTCAAATTCTCTTTACTTTCAGGAAGCAGTTGGGTTGCATTGTAGAATGCAGGTTGTTAATGAGTCTTCCTTCAATAATGAAGCCGCATTCTTCCTCATAAAGTCCAGTTTCTCAGATTATTTTCTCAACATAGAGATTAAAGAGGTATAGAGAAAGGATACAGCCCTGACCCACACCTTCCTGGCTTTAAACCAAGCAGTATTTCCTTGTTCTGCTTGAACTACTGCATCCTAGTCCAGGTACAGATTCCTCATGAGTAAAATTAAGTGTTCTGGTATTCCCATTCTTTGCAATGCTATCCACAATTTATTGTGACTCACACAGTTAAATGCCTTTGCATAGTCAATAAAACATAGATAGACATTATTCTGGTATTCTCTGCTTTCAGCCAATATCCTCCTGACATCAGCAATGATGTCCCCCGTTCCATCCCTTCTTCTGAATCTGGCTTGGCTTTCCAGCAGTTCCTGGTCTATATACTGCTGCAGTTGTTTTTGAATGATTGTTAGCAAAATTTTACTTGCATGTGATATTAATGATATAGTTCAATAATTTCTGCATTTGACTGGATCCTCTTTTTGGGAATAGGCACAAATATGGACCTCTTCCAGTCAGTAGGCTAGATAGCTGTTTTCCAAATCTCTTGGCATAAAGAAATGAGCACCTCTAGTGCTGCATGTGTTTGTTGAAACATCTCAACGATATTTCACCAATTCCTGGAGCCTTGTGTTTTGCCAATGCCTTCAAAGCAGCTTCCACTTCTTTCAGTGCCATTGGTTCCTGACCATATGCAAACTCTTGAAATGGTTGATCATCCACCAGTTCTTTTTTTGGTATAATTACTGTTTATTCTTCCATTTTGTTTTGATACTTCCTGCATTGTTTAATATTTTTTTATAGAATCCCTTACTCTTACCACTTGAGGCTTGAATTTTTTCTTCAATTCTTTAAGCATAAGAAAAACAGAGCATGTTCTTCTCTTTTGGTTTTCTATCTTCAGTTGTTTGCATATGTCATTATAATATGATTTTGTCTTCTTGAGCTGCCCTTTGAAATCTGCTATTTAATTCCTTAACTTCATCATGTCTTCCTTTTACTTTAGCTGCTCGATGTTCAAGGGTTTCAAAGTCTCTTTTGACATGTAATTTGGTCTTTAATTTTTTTTTCCTGTCTTTTTAATAACCTTTCCTCATGAATGATGTCTTTGATGTCATGCCACAGCTCATCTGGTCTTTGATCATTAGTATATAATGCATCAAATCTGTTCTTGAGGTGGTCTCTGGACTGAGGTAGGATATACTCAAGGTCAAACCTTGGCTCTTGTATACTTGTTCTAATTTTCTTCCATTTCAGTTTGAGTATGCATATGAGCAGTTGATATTCTGATCAACAATCAGTAACTGGTCTTATTCTGACTTCTGATATTGAGGATTTCCATCATTCCTTTCCACAAATGTAGTCAATTTGCCTCCTGTATGTTCCATCTGGTGAAGTCCGTGTGTATAGTTGTCATTTATGTTGATGAAAAAATGTATTTGCAATGTAAAAGGTTATTGGTCTGACAAAGTTCTATCATGCAATCTCCAGCATTGTTTCTATCACCAAGGTCATATTTTTCAATGACTGAACCTTTTTCTTCATTTCCAACTTTTGCTTTGCAGGCACCAGTAATTATCAGTGCGTCCTGATTGCATGTTGATCAATTTCAAACTGCAGAAGCTGGTAAAAAATCTACTTCTTCATTTGTGTCCTTAGTGGTGGGTGCATAAATTTGAATAACAGTCCATCAACTGGCTTTCCTTGTAGGCAGATGGAAGTTATTCTCTTTCTGAGAGCATTGCACTACAGGCCAAATCTTGAGATGTCTTTTTTCATGATGAATGCAACCCCACTTCTCTTTTAAGTTGCCATTTCTGGTATAGTAAATCATATGACTATCTGATTCAAAATGGCAAATACCTGTCCATTTTAGCTCACTGATGCCTAGAGTATTGATGTTTGTGCTCCATTTCCCTTTTGATGATTTCTAATTTTCCTGGATTCATACTACATACATTCCATGTTCTAATTATTAATGGATGTTTATAGTTATTTCTTCTCATTTTGAGTAATGCCACATCAGCAAATGGAGGCCCCAGGGTCTTTATTCCATTTCTGTCATTAAAGTTGACTCTACTTTGAGGAGGCAACTCTTCCCCAGTTGTATGTGAGTGCCTTCCAACCTGGGGGGCTAATTTTCCAGCACTATATCTGACCGTTCTTCTCTGCTATTCATAGGGTTTTCAATGGCTAATTGTTTTGTGAGTGGGTTGTAGGATCCTACTTCCTTGTCTGTCTTAGTCTGCAAGCTGAAATCTGCCATCCATGAAATACCAGTGGCATAGCTTTAGCATCCCAGCAACACGCAAGCCCCCACAACAGGACAAGGTGACAGACAAATGGAGGATGTCCCACTGAGGCAGGGGAAAATCATGAAAGTTGCGCAAAGAGAGGAGCACTGGATTCTAGTCCAGACTGGCTGGACAATATGAGGAAGATGTAACTGCTGCTTCCGTGATTGGTAACCACAGAACAGATGGTAACAAGGACATTCCAAACAATGCAAAAGTTTTACTAGAGCTCATGACTTTGCCCCAGGCCTGTAAGGTGTATCTTACTTCTTACTAGAAAATGCTGCATAACAAAATATCCCCATAGTGTCTTCCAGTGATAACCCATTTATTTAGCTTATGTGTCTGTAGGAGTCAGCTGACCTGGGCTGGAGTGGCTGGGGGCCTCTCACCCATTTTCTGAAAGGAGTGAGTGAATGGCCCATTCTTCTCATGACGCCAGTGAAGGAGAGTGAGCAAATCTACCTCTGCATATATGTTCAAACTCTGATCACACCATGTCTGTTAATATTCCACTGATCAAAGCGAGTCCCTTGGCTGAGCCCAGAGTTGAGGGCGCAATATAGTAATACAGCAAAGAGTAAGGTGAAGAATTGAGGCCATTCATTTTGTCTCCACCACATCTAAGCTTAGCTGAAACCCCTGGAAGAAATTTATCATTTTATAAAAGCTAAAACTTAGTGACTGAAAACTAGGCATGGTGGTGCATGTGTGTAATCCCAGCACTTGGGAAACTGAGGCAGGAGGATTGAGGTGAATTCTAGGCCAGTCTGGGTTGCACAGAGAAATCCTGTCTCAAGAAAAAACAAAAGCAAAATGAAATAAATTAAAAATAAAATCATACTGCCTGCACGCCTAGGATTTTGAATTATGACTCATAACTGTGACAGTTGGGAATATTATACTAGGAGTAAAACCTAAATGCAAAGGAATGACCTCATGCTGATGTCAGAATGACATCACAAATTAGATGACATTTAATCTCTGCTATGAAAAAGGAGAATTTCAAACAACAGGTTAAGTAAAAGCACAGGCTCCTGCAAATTATTTTTTGAAACAGCAAAGATTTCTGGGCTGGATCACAGCATGCATTGAGGGAAGGGGCCCCCTCAGAATGTCAGACATATGTAATCAGTGGGAACCCCAGGGGTTTCTGCTGGTATATATTCTCTTTTGATCAGAAAGGGGGAGGAGAGGAGCCCTGAGCAGTGAAGTTCTGCATGTCTGACTGGGCAGGAGGGAGAAGGCGTGTGCGGCAGGGGTGGGTTTGAATGGGGAGACCACGCAGATAATTCACCCCAAAGCAAAGGGCAGAGCCAAAGGCAGATGACAGGAGGCAGGAAGAAGCCAGGAAAGCTGGAAAAAGCTTCAAGAAAATCCCAGGAAGCCCTATGTACCCCTGGGGCCTGTGGGGTTCCTGATGAAGCGAGGGCATGAACGGTTTCAGAGTTAGTCAGAGGTCTGTGTATCTTAAACCTCAAATGTGAGCCAGATGAGCCCAGACATCCCACTGGAGTGGCATCTTGGTAATGCAAAGACCGAAGGGAAGAAAAATCTGCGTGGTAATGACTCTAGCATTGCTTTAACACTGCATGTTTTCAGAGCCCCTAACAACAACTGCGCTGGGATTTAGCTCAGTTGGTGGAGCACCGATCTGCAGTCTCTGAGGTCCTGAGTTTGATTCCCAGCACCACAAAAATGGGAGAAAGACATGGCAACCCACTCCATCACGACCCGCTTAGATTTAATCATATACACTGCAGTAACTTTTTAAACAAATCCACATGAGGATGAAAGGAACATCGCAGGCCTGATCTGGGCCCAAAGGGCTTTGTATTGTTCTCCTTTTCAGAAGTTTCTGGACTCTGTAACTAAGCACTGCAGAGTCTGGTTAAATATTCACAGAGAGTCCTTCTTAAATAACAGCATTTGTCCTTTTATGAAGTCTTTCAGCTTTAAAAGGATCCTTATTTCACTCCATAAATATTTACACTCAAAAGACATGACTACAAGGGAATGTCATGGGTTTGAACAAATATACCTGAATTTATTCACACAGATGAATGATGCCCCATCCAAGTAGGCAACAACATGCCCAGGATTTTCAAAACACTTCTGGAGCTCCAGTTAGGAACTGCCTTCCCCACACTGAGGGAACTGCCTGGACATCCTAAAGGTTTTTTGGTTTTGGTTTGGTTTTGGTTTTAATCTTTTTCTCATCAGGGTAAGTTCCATTTTGGGAAACAAATCATTTGATAAGGCAGATGATAACTGACTAGACAAACTCCTTTAGCCTATATAAGAAGTGACTATAATATAATAAGTCAGTGTCTCTCTCTCTCTCTCCCCCTGCCCTTCCCTCCCTTCCTCCCTCCAGTGTAGCTATGCAGCCCAGGAGGCTTGGTTCGAACTTGTGATCCTCATGCCCAAGTTTACCAGTGCTAGGATTACAGGTGTGCCCATCACACCCAGCAGCTTTTACGTTAATATGATTCCCTAAGTACTATCCAAGGTAATTCTAAAAGAAGTTCTTAAAAGGTTGAAAACAGTAGCACTGTTGAAAGAAGTGTCTAAACTTCCAAAGGTCCTGCAGCCATACCAGTGTGGCATCTGATCCTGTCAGATCTCAGAAGCTAAGCAGGGTTGGGCCTGGTTAGGCCTTGGATGGAAGACCGTCTGGGAACACCAAGTGCAGTAGGTGTGGGAGAAGGACCTGGCAACCCACTCCCAAAAATCAATCTGCCATTGAAAACTCTATGCATAGCAGAAAAGCACTGATAATAGTGTTTCATTTGGTGTACATAGGGTTGCTGAGTCAAACACCAACTTAATGGCACCTAACAACAACAACAAACTTCCCAAGCAACTTCCCTGAAAGGATGACATTAATTTGAATATATGGATTTTTCTTTTGTAAGAAAAATAAACTATCCTTACCTTGTTTGATTTTCATATCTGTTATTAGTAAGTAGCTAAAGGGAGTTGGCTATTTTGCAGCATTGTACAGTATCAAGTTTTATATAACAATTCCATTTTTGGAGTGAACAGAAATATAAAGCCTAGTCAGGCATGGTGGTGCACGCCTATAATCCCAGAGACTCGGGAGGCAGAGACAGAAGGATCACAATTTCAAGGACAGAAGCAGCCTGCATAACTTAGCAAGACCCTGACTCAAAAAAATAAAAAACAAAAATGGGGGGTGGTACAGCTCAGTGAGAAGCACTTGCAAAGCTTGTGTGAAGCCCTGGGTTCAAAAAGGAAGGAAAGAAGGAAGGAAGGAAGGGAGGGACAGAGGGAGGAAGGGAAAGGAAGGGAGAGAGAAAACCTGACATACTTTCATAGAACTATGCTTAATGACTTTCCAAAACATCCTTAAAACATTGACATGGATATATACTCTGGAAATCAATTCTGTATTCTATGCACAACAGATAAACATAAATATATGTATGAATATATATCCATAAATAAATTATGATAAATCATAAACATAAATGTGTGTACAAATCCAAAATGTGGTCAGTAGGAACATTGTGGACGGTCAGTAGGAATAGGCAGGAGTGTGCAATGTCCCCGAAGCCTCTTCAGAGCTCACACACATCCCCTATTCCAAGGCACAGCCAACCCTTGGGCCACACGGCACTATTAAGGTTGCCCCACAAAATATTTTAACATCATGTGGTTTTAGTGTTTATTTTCTTCATGGCCCCCTTATTACATATGTGCACTAACTATATCATACAATCTATGTGCAGCCCAGGACAAGTCCTCTTTCCTCCATCTGGCCCATGGAGGCCAAAAGGTTGGACACCCTGGGACTACGTTCTTCTTGCCAAAGGCACACAGTGGGGTTCTCCACTCATAGGGAGAAGGGACAGACGCCGTGTTTGCTAAACATATTAACTCAATCAGCACACCAGGCAAAGATCGCCAGCTGCTCAGACTTCTCCTCGCTGTGACAAGACACCTGGCAGGTACAACTAGAGGAGGGAGATCCATGCTGATGCAAGTTTCCGAGGTCTCAGTCTGAGCCTTTGGTCCTGCTGATCCTGGGCCCATAGGGAGGCTGAATGGCAGCTGTGGCAGCACGAGGCAGAGGCTGCCCACCTCATTGCAGACAGGAAGTGGGAGCAGGCAGTGGGCCAGGACAAGGTTCTCCCAAGGACAGCCCCCCATGTGACCTGGTTCCTCCAGCCAGGAACCCCCTCCTGAAGTTTCCACAACCTCCCAAAACAGTGCCACGAGCTGGGGACCAAGCTTTCAACCCTGAGCCTATGGGGGACATTTCATACTCAAATCACAATTACGAACATCTAACCTAAGACATCCCTACATGTCTGTCAACTTGTCCTGCTGAGGGAGCTTGCATGTTGCTGTGATGCTGAAAGCTATACCGCCAGCATTTCAGATGCCAGCAGGGCCACTGATGGTGGAAAGCGTGCTGAGCTTCCAGACTAAGACAGACTAAGGAGAAGGACCTAGCAGCCCACTCCTGAAACAATCAGCCATTGAAAACCCTCTGAATAGCAAAGAAGGACTGTCAAATATAGTGCCAGAAATTGAGTCTCCTAGGCTGAAAGGCATTCAAGAAACGACTAGGGAACAGGTGCCTCCTCAAAGTAGAGTTGACTTTAATGACAGGAATGAAGTAAAACTCTAGGGACTGGCGTTTGCTGAGGTGGTGTAGGGCACTGCCTAGAGAGGCAGTTCACCCCGGGGCCTATCTAGGCCCCTTGAAGGACTGAGGCTCATTCCCCAGGCAGTCACCTTTGCCCTACATCTGGGAGCTCAGGGTTATCAAGCTCCCCAAGATGGTCCTGGCATCTAATCCCTAGCCTTAGACCCCTTGACACTGATTGGCTGTTTCCAAACCCCTGAATGGCTCCTGATTGGACCATTTGGGAACCATCTCTGATTGTCTACTTTTACAAAAACCAAATTTGCATATCCTCTCTGATTGGCTGAAACCCATATGGGGTGACTGCTTCTGATTGGTCCCCAGTTAGCCCCAGAAGAGTATATAAGGGTGGTACACGGAGCAATCTGGATCCATTCCATGGACTGAGACAGACAAGGAAACAATAAAGAGCTGTTGGAGCAGAGCACTAGGAGTCAGCGTCTGCACTGGGAAGAAAGAAGCAAGGAGCTGCCATGGGCAGAAGCCTCTGACCCTGCCTTTCTCAAGGCTTCTCAGAGCATCCGTGGGCATCAGCCTCCTTTTGGGGCCAGGTGTGGTTCTTGGGTGCCCGGCTCCCCCTCACCAGACGACGGGTCTTTGGCGGCTGGTTCCTGCTCGTGGCTGGAGCGAGTCCAGCAGCAGGGCGATGCCCCACAAGGTGGCATGGCTCAAAATGAGAAGAAGCACAGTGGCTGCAACATTGGACTCATACATGAAAAGACTCTCAGGGAGTGCTTCATCCTGTTATACTTATGGTCACTGTGAATCAGATCTGATTTGATGGCACCTAACAAACAAACAAACAAAGCAAAGCAAACACCTAAGCCAGGCAGAGTAAGAACAGGCAGGTAAGGATCAGGAAACTGAGGCCGTCCCAGAGTCTGGCACACCGGCTACCTGAGCTGGGGCTGGGAGTGGAAACCACGGAACAAAACCGTAGACTATAGCTCAGGGAAGCCCTGGCCGGCATTGGCAGCTGGGTCAGCTTTCTGCCACTGGGACAAATAGTTGAGGAAATCAGCTTATGAGGCTAGAGGATCCCTTCACCTCACAGCTCTCAGGGTTGCAGGTCATGACAGGTCGGCCCTGCTGCTCTTAGGCCCGTGGGAGGCGCCACACCACAGTGGGAGTGAGGGTCGGAACAAAGTGCTCAGCCCATGGCCAGGAAGTGGGAAAGACCTCACAGTCCCCTGCAAGAGCACCCCTTGACCGTAAGACTTCCCACAAGGCCGACCTCTTAAAGGTCCCGCCACCTCCCCAGAGCACCACCATGAGGGACGTGCCTTTAGCACGTCGGTCTCTGGCGGACCTTCCAGACCCACACTATAGCAAGACGCCCACCCAAATCAGTGCACCGACGTGTCAGCCAGCTTCCCATGCTGTGACCAACACCCCAGAGGGGACTTGAAGGAGCCAAGGTTCTGGCTTATAGTTTCAGCTCAGAGTCGGCTGGAGACCACACGTTCATGGCAAGGCAGAAGGGTGTGGCAGAACAAAGTGCCCAGGGAAGCAGAGACGGAGAAGGAGGGGCTGGGGACAAAAATATAACTTTGAAAGGCCCCCTGTGACCTACTGCCTCCAACCTGGCCCTACCTTCTACAATTTCCACCACCTCCCAACAGTGCCAGCAGCTGGAGACCAGGCCTTCAACAGTGGGCCTGTAGTGACATCCCACATCCAAACCAGAACAACGAGTGGAAAACATCAGGCCAATCTGAGAACTTCAAAGACAAAGTCTCTCAGAGAGATGTCCTGAGGGGGAATCACTGGCATGAGGAGGAGGGGTGGGGTCGGTAACCATTGTGCGCTCACCCAGGTTTGAAGAGAGAATCCTGGGGTCTCTCAAAAGCCTCGGAACAGAGTGAAGGAGGAAACACAGACAGGATGACCCCAAAGGCTGGTATAAAACGTGGGGTGGACACGGGTATCCTGCTGAGTTATGGAGCCTCGGAGGGAGTTTCAGAGAGAAGAGGAGGTTCAGCTCGGTTTCCAGAGCTGAGCCCCCCACCTTCGGGGAGACACGCCAGCTGTGAGTGGAAAGTCAGGCTGAGGAGCCTCCCTGGGCAGTTCTCTCTGAGAAGACCTCTCCCTCCCACCCACTCACAGTCCTATATTTTCAAGATGGTTTCTCCTTCCAATGGTGTCTTCCTTCTCTGAGCTACTCGCATTTGGCATTAGCGTGCCTCATTGAACACCCAGCACTTACACACACACACACACACACACACACACACACTGTATACACGTGCATCCAGGTAAGTCTTGTACCCTAAAGTAAGCTGTAAATTCCACCAAAGATCTTTGTCTTTTTTATCTCCCACAGAACTCAGCACAGTGCTGGGCAAATTTAAAAACCTAAATTATAAAACTCAAAAATATACTAGACGATGGACTATTCCGATGAAGAACACCCAATGACTCTCATCCTGGGTAATGGGATGGGATCATGGGAAAGGACATTTTAAGAGATTATTCCTTTGGAGAGTAAATCTGGCAAATTTTCCTTAAAATAGCACCTTTATGACCTCGTTTTAACATTCAATATAATTCTTCTTTAAACACTTATCTCTTGGCATGCATCCCCACAGCTTTTATCTTTTTTTTTCTTTTTCTTTCTTTCTATTTTTTTATTTTCTATTTATTTATTTATTTATTTATTTATTTGCGGTACTGGGGGTTGAACCCAGGGCCTCACACTTGCATGCTTTGCAAGTGCTGGACCACTGAGCTGTGCCCCCAGCCCATTTTTTGAGACAGGATCTTGTTAAATTATGCAGACTGAGTCTGGTCTTGAACCTGCGACCCTCCAGCCTCCGCCTCCCAAGCCGCTGGGATTACAGACGTGCGCCACTGCACCCGGCTTTTCTTTTTATTTTTTTAAAGACGCAGTCTCACTCTGTAGATGAGGCTGGCCCAGGATTTGCTGGCCTCAAACTCTCGGTGATCCTTCTGCCTCAGCCTCCCGAGTGCTGGGGTTACAGGCATGCACCACTGTGCCCGGTTTCCACAGCCAAATCTATGTACAACACAAAATTGTTGAAATTTTACCCCAGATGCCTATCACATGGCAGAAAGCTAACCTGTTTAAACGTTAGGCTACAATAAGCAGTGGTACAGAGATTGTAAGCCTGGATGGTCAATTATTTTGTGGTTTCTGCCAAGTAAGCAGCAATCAAAAGAAATAAAACATGTTGCAAATGGGAAACCACCAAGAAATGCTAAGTGTTTAAAGGAGAGGGATGATCCCTCACACACATCACGTCCACGTCGCTGTCTGTCTGTAAGAAGAAAAGTGGGGGTGTCGAGAGTAAGTGAAAAGCTCAGCCTTATCCCACGTCAGGAGACAGCTCTCTGACTATGACTGCGTAGAAACTCCTACCCAGCTGCTCAGTCCCAGTAGGCCAGGAATAAAAGGTACAGTTGGGGTAGCCAAAATTGAAGGGAATGTTTTCAAATCTCTTAGCTCCTTTTATAAAGGTAGGCTTTGAAAAACTTCATTTGGTGAGGTATTCAAGGGGGACCTGGAAAACTGCTCTTAGCATTTTAACATAAATTAAAAAATCATTTAAGCAGACCTCTGTTCAGCTCTTGCCAACTGCACATTTATTTTTCTGGTCAAGGAGGCTTTGCTGTTGCAAACCAAGGGGAAATGAAGGCATTAGAGCCCGGGCATATCAGGGGGAAAAAGGAGACTCGAATGTGGATGTTGGATTAAGCTGGTCTCGTGGCCGCGATTCCATTTATCTGGGCAAGAAATGGGGCCCCCCAACAAGGTTCCCTTTAAAACCTTTGCTGAAAACTGAGGTCACTGTGTAGAATCTGGAGTTGCTGCAGGTGTTTCTTAAAAGCTCATTAGCCCTCCAGAGAGCTATGAAAATAAAGCGGCTCCAGACCTAATGAGAGCTGGGTGAGCGAGGTGGTCAGCTGGAAGGGCTGCGCAGGGAGGGAGCTGTTCCCACCGCACCTGTGCTGGGAGGAGGGTGACCTCCGGGAAGCCTGGAAGCCCAGCTCCATTGTGAATAAGCAACCAGAAGAGTGGGGCTCGGGGGATTGGGAACGGAGGGCGAAACGTAACTCGCTAATTCTAAACACATGTCGCCTGCACATTGGGGAGCTGAGGCTGGCAACGCGTAAAACAAAACCTCACTGAACTTCTTTCCTTGGTGACAGCTCTATTGATTTTTTCACCGGCACCGAACTTGTGGAGTCTCCATTCTGCTAACCCTGAAACGACAGAGGGCGGTCATCTCTCGTGTCTGAATGCAGCACTTGACATCAGTGTTTTCAGAGAGGGAAGCTCATCCTCGGTGGGGCTGCAAAACACCAGCCTCGCTCAGGCCCAGGGCACACGGGAATTTACAGACCCACAGTCGGGTGGATTCAAAGACCACAGGCTGCGCCTCTTCCTTTCCCTCTTGGCTTCTGTCCTTTCCCAAAGCACAACCAGCATCTGAATAGAATATGGCACTAGCCACTCCACTCCACCCATGTTCTCCTATTAATAGAACACAGCAGAGGAAAAACCCATGAATGTCAAGTCAACAGCTAACGCAATTAAAGATGCCCAGCTGCAGTCAAAATCGGCCAGGAGGAGGAGGGAAGCCGGGGAAGGACGTTGCCATCCCCATGCACGACCTTGAGAATGGCATGAACCGGGAAGCTGCATGTGCTGCAGGAAGTGGGACAGCAGAAGATAGCCGATGATCGCCACAGCCAAGAAAGGTCCTTTGTCACTGCGCGTGGCCTAGAACTAGCTTGGCTACCAGGCAAATCCGCCAACTACTTTATCAGGTCTTTCTTGTAGCAACAAAACTTCATGAGTTAAACAGGAGCTTTAAGGGACGCAGTTTCCTCACGCCTCCCACCCTTCTGCTGAATCTTGCCCCAGGGGCAGTTGAGAAGACCCAACTGACTAACTGTGGCCCTGTTTAAAGTATTGCGGAAGTCCTCCTCTTTGAAAGTACAGGGTGGCAAGCGTGTCCGGGCTGCGTAGTCTGCAAGCCCCCAGGGGCAGGTCCAGCACATGTGCATCTCTGTATGTACCACGGGATCCCCCACTGCCCCTGAGTACACTCCAACCAACAACCAATGCACATTGAGAACACATGTTGTCCAAAATCCACTATTAATATTACATGGGGCATAAAGGTCACTAAGAAAGTATCCCTATTCCCAAGGTACACAGTAGTGATTGTTGTTGTTGTTGTTGTTAGGTGCGGTCGAGTCCGACTCATAGCGACCCTCATAGGCTGACTGTTTCGAGATTGCCTTGGGAGTGGATTGCCACGTCTTTCTCCCATTTTGTGGTGCTGGGAATGGAACTCGGGGCCTCAGAGACTGCAGAGCAATCTACCAATCTACCAACTAAGCTAAGCCCCTGGTGTTCCCAGGTGGTCTCCCATCCAAGCACTAACAAGGCCCAACCCTGTTTAGCTTCCGAAATCTGATGGGATTGAATGCCACAGTGGTACGGCTACAGGCTAAGTAGTGATTGTTGTTGTTGTTGTTAGGTGCCATTGAGTCGAGTCCGACTCATAGCGACCCTATGTACAGCAGATTGAAACACTTGCCGATTCTGTGCCAGGCAAATGATCTTATTTATGTTTAAGCCCATTGTTGCAGACACTGTGTCAATCCATCTAGTGGGGGGTTTTCCTCTTTTGCTTTGAAGTAGTGATTAGAGATGTTCAAATATTGCTACAATGCCAGGTGAAGTAAGACAAGTATTAGAAGGGAACCACAAAATGTGAACGGATTTTAAGGGACAGCGAAAGGCTCTCCTGCTGGAGGTATGCACCAGAGCTCACTAGAGGAAATGGTGTTTGAGTTAGCCCTGACGGCAACAGGAACTCACTACACGGAGCTGAAACGAGGGAGTGGAATAGTGTGAGGAACACAGAGGAGGAATAGTCAGAGACTCCTCAGTGGTCCTGTTTGGCTGGGGAGGAGGATATTTAAGTAGACGTGGCTAGAAAGGTAGATTCAGTCTAGCATAGTTTCCTCAAGCTATAGCTTCCAGATGTGTTTTAAACATTATCTGCCGATACTTGATATCTGTTCGCAGCCCTTTCTCTCCCGTATCCCGCCCCATACAACAACATGTGAAAAGCTAAGTATTACATTTGCAAGAATCTTTGGAAGTTCAAGTTTTATATATGACTTAGATTCTGGCAATAGGACGTACTGGTGTGGCATTTGGAAGGTAGACAGGAGACAAACCAGCTTAGCACAGCAAGGACAGCTGGCGAGACTGAAGATCTGGAGGACGTTTCCGGGGAGCTTTCAGGAGCCCAGCCTTGTGAGATCACAGAGATACCTCCTTGAAAGTGGGTGATAACTGACTGCCCCTCGGACCACCTACAGCTGTGACAAGGAAAGTGTCCGGTGTTGCACTGGAGTGAACCGTTCCTTTGCATTTACAAAGTAAACCTATCGTCTGTCAACTCAATAATGGTTCAAAATAAACCAACCACCCCCAAATTTTAGTAGCTTAAAGTTAAAGCCATTTATTATTTCTCATGTGTCAGCTAGAGTCTGTTCCGGGATGGTTTCAGCCAGAAGCACTCAGCGCTGCTCCACCTGGCTCATGGCTTCCAGCAGCCTGGAGGGTTAGGAGGAGGAGACAGGAGTAACGCCCACTTCTTTGAACCATTTATCCCACTGCCCAGAGCAAGTCTCACTGCCAAGACCACGGTCCGAAAAGGAGTGGATCACAAAGTTACAGGTCCAAGTGTGTGGCTCTGTGGAGACCGTCCTGGGCCATCATCACTGGGGCCTTCATCTGCCACATGGATTATGTTTCAGAGCTATCAGTTTTGAGTGGGGCCCTGAGGAAGAAGAGCAAGCTCTGCATCGAGTCCGGGCTTCAGGTGAAGCACCTCTAGATTTACAACTCAGCATTTTTAATAACTTTCAGAGTCTGACACAGATACAGATACTATCTGGGTTATCCAGCAATCCTTAATAGGAAAACCCTAAAAATTTCATATATATTTACCAAATACTTCGTACACTGCAACCTCCCCACAAACTAATAACTATGACTTCACAAAGAGCTCCCTAAACCCACTTGACTGAAAAAGAAAAATATAGAACGTCTGTCTGCCTTTTTGATATGCCGGCACCCACCAAAACTGCATCGCTGCTGTGGAAGCCCCGGTAGAAGCAGCCGAGTAGAAGGGAGAGAAAGCCATCCAGGAGTGGGAGGTGAGCACGGCCTCTGGCTGTGCACCTTCCTGAAAGCAGAGACTGAGATGTAAATAGCAGTTCATGGGCAAGAGCCCATGGTGGGGATGTTGGATCACAGAAAGAAAAGGAACAAGATTGGGGAACTGGTTATGGGCAGGTCTAGAGAAAAGGCCTGCTGGTGGAGTCCTCCGAAGGCCAGAGGATGGAAAATATTCGTGTTCCATTGAACTGTCACAGAGGACACTGACTGAGGAGACCCTGCCTCGTCGGGAGGAGCTGGTTCTGTGAGTTTCAGGGGGACTCCTTCCCTGGCTACCCTGGGGCTTTCTCAACAGGCAGAGGCACACACTGGCTGCAACAGTCGCAGAAATGGAGGACTCGGCAATGTGGACTTCATGGAGAAGATGAAGAAAATGCACTGCTGAACGCCTGTTTGCTTCGAGGAAACAGCAAAAAGAACGTGTGTCAGAGACAGCTGAGGGGATAGCGTCTATAAAACAGAAGAGGTGCGGCGTGAAAATAATAGACAATCACTTGAGAAATAATTGGAGATATAAAGTGTAACTGCTGACTTAAATAAACTCAGTATACAGACTGAATAGGAAAATGGACAGATGTGAATACCAAGTAATTTAGCTGAAAGAGTGAGAAGTAGTATCCTAGACACAGCACTGTGGTACAAAGGAGGGAAGTAGAAAAATGGAGACATGAAGAACAGACATAGGAGTTATAACGTATGTAGATGAAGCAGGATAGAAGGAACTAAGCTATTTAAAAATAAAATAGAATTACCCAAAGAAATGAATCCATAGGCTTAAAACTTTCAGATTTAACGGAGACAATAACATCTGAACACATCCTGGGGAAATTTCAGAACCTCAAGCGTAAAGAACAAATCCTATAAACTCCCAGAATGGACTAAAGAGCTGCTCGGGAAATGAGAACGAGATCTTTATGCATGGTTGTCACCACCACTGGGTGCTGGAGGGTACTGACAGGAAATCAGGGAGAAAGAGGGGAAAAGTAGAGATTAAATATAACTGAAACTATAAATCCAAGCATATCATTAGTCATTATATTAAGAGATACCAGGGCTCAGATGGCAGAAATATGAGTCAGGTACCAGCCATAGGATAATTGCAAGAAATATTTGCAAAAGACAATGATACAGAGAGATTAACTATAAACTGCTAGAAAGATGTGCTAGCAAAATAGCGAGAGCTGGAGTGTTAATATCACAAAAACATTAAAAAGACAAGTAGAATCCGGAAGAATATTTACATGGATATTGACATAAACCACACTTGAAGAAACCACCAGTGATGCAAATACAGTGCAAAACTTGCACTTAAATGGGGGTTCAAAAGACCTTGAAAACTAAGTATCAGCTCAGAAAACTAGAGAGAAAGAAAGAGGAGAAGAATTGAATAAGCCTAAAAAACTAAAGATGAAAGTAGAAAACAAAAATGAGATGATTAATGAAATGATAAGCAAGTTATTTGTTAAGACTTCATTAGAGATGGACACAATGCATATCCCTGAAATCCCAACGACTTGGGAGGCTGAGACAGGAGGATCATGAGTTCGAAGTCAGAGGCAGCCTGTGCAACTTTATCGAGACCATGTCTTAAAAAAAAATAAAAAATAAAGAAGGGGCTGGGGTATGACTTTGTGATAGAGCACTTACCTAGCATACATGAGGCCCTGGTTTCAAACTACAAGTACTGAAAAGTAAAAAAAAAAAAAAAAAAAAATTTAAAGAGTCCTTTAAAAAGAGCAATTAAATAAACAGACTTCGTTGAATGTGATCCAGATGAAATAAAGAGGACTTGACCAACATTAGGACCGAGGAGAAACGGAAAAATTTTAAGTTACAAGCAGATCAAATACAAGTTTATACCAAACATATTTTAAAATTAGCTGTACTAGATGGCCTTGTAGGAAAAACTGAGTGACCAAAATTGACCCAAAAAGGAACTGAAACTCTGAAAAGACCAAATAACCATAAAAAATTAAAAGGAAATCAAAATCATGAAAAGGGCACAATGCCCACACTCTTATAGATACATTGTATTAAAACTACAAAGAACAAATAATTCCTGTATTATTTTCGCTGGTACAGACCATAGAAAAAGATGGAAAGTTTTCAGTTCATTCTACAAAAGTAACCTAACACTGAATCATAACTAGATAAAAATAGAAAGCACACACACAGAGAGCAACAAAATCCTAAAGTCACACAGAGGGGAAAATCTCCACTGAGAACTACTGGGAAATGTAATCCAATAGTGCATTAAGAGAATTAGGGCATGAAGTAGTATCTTTTTCAAAGAAAAGCTAAGATAGGTTAATATAAGTCTGTCTGTTAGTGTAATTCACCACCCTGACAGCTTAGAGTAAACTTGTATCATTATCTCTGCCTGTGAAAAGGCATTTGCTAAAATGTAACAATCATTCTTGATAAGAGATATTTTCTTGAGCACTTTCACAGAAGTTATCACCAGAAACCCACCTGACGTCTCCAATGAGTCACAAAGACTTTTCCCTCTCATGCTGAAGACCAGAGAAGGGCCTGCCTCTCCTGTACCTTCAGTAGGAAGTGCTCCCTGGAAGCAATCCATCAAGAAACAGAAGGAGCTGAGCAGGGTGGTGGCCGCTCCTGTCATCCCAGCACTTGGGAGGCTGAGGCAGGAGGATCATGAGTTCAAGGCCAATCTGGGCTACACAGTGAGACCCTGTCTCAAAAACTGGAAGGAAGGAAGAAAGAAAGGAAGGGAGGGAGAAAGGAAAGGAGGGAGGGAAGGAAGGAAGGAAGGAAGAAAGGAGGGGAGGGAGGAAGGAAAGGAGGGAGGGAAGGAAGGAAGGAAGGGAGGGAGGGAGGGAGGGAGGGAAGGAAGGAGAAAGATACAGGATCCAAGAAGCAGGACTCCAACCCAGAAGCTGGGCAAAGGATTATAGTAAAGGAAAACCCAGAATGACACATGAGATCTAGAAAGAGCAGGAGAACAAATAGCTATAAGAGGGGATAATTCCAAGAAGAAGAAATTAACAGACCAGGGTGAGAATGTACTGAGGAGAGACAGGGACTTCAGCCAGAGCATTTCCACAGGAGTTAGTAACAGGGACATATTAAAGTAAGCACAGGAAAACAATGAGTTAACCCTCCAAAATAATTGAATTGTAGGATACTAAATGACTTGGCTGCAAATACTGTTGATAGACGTAAAAATATAAAAAGCAAACCGTTAACACTGATTAACCAAAACTGTGCAATAACCTGTTTGAGAGAATGGGGTGGAGAGACCATATAAGAGCTAATTAGTAATTCTGCATAATAGGAAGTCAAAAGATAACACCTAAAATTTAAGAAAACAAAAAATGATAGTGTAAGCAGAATGTTTAGAAATAGAAACCTAAAATGTAGAAGAAATGGCTGTAAGAATTGAAAGTGACTGTCACTGAGGAGTCTCAGGGATGGAGAAGGCTGCAAGTTTGTCAGCTGGTTTGAGTTATAAATCCTGCAAAATGAATTCACTTATTTAAAATATTGCAGGCACCTTGCACACCTGTAATCCCAGAGACCTGAGAGGCTGAGGCAAGAGGATCACGAGTTCAAGGCCAGAAGTAGCCTTCGAGTCCCTGTCTCAATATAAAAAATAAAAAATAAGCTGGAGGTGCATCTCAGTGGTAGGTAAAGCACTTGCCTGTCCTGAACAAGGCCCTGGGTTCAACCCCCAGAACTCTAAATACTTGCCTGTCCTGAACAAGGCCCTGGGTTCAACCCCCAGAACTCTAAATATATAGAGAGACATATACAAATATAACATATGGCCATATATGTGGATACATATCTTCACGTATTTCTTTGGTAAGAATGAAAATTAAACTTGTCTTTTACCAGACAGAATGACAATATCCAGTATATAGAAATGCATATATACTCTTAGACATCATGGCAGAAGAATAAACTATGAACTTTCTAGAGAGCATGTTGGCAGTGAACACCAAAATCTCAAATGTTCCCATCACTTAGTGTGACAATACCTCTCTGGCAAATTATTTTAATGAAACAATTGTGATTGTTGTTAGGTGCCGTCAAGGCGGTATCCGACTCATAGCGACCCTCTGTACAACAGGGGAAACACTATTGTCAGTGCTTCTCTGCTGTTCATAGGGTTTTCAATGGCAGATTGATTTTTGGGAGGGGGTTGCCAGGTCCATCTCCCAAGCGTACAGCATCTGGTGTTCCCAGGCGGTCTCCCATCCAAGGACTAACCAGGCCCAACCCTGCTTAGCTTCCGAGATCTGACAGAATCAGATGCCGCAGGGCTGCAGGCAATGAAACAATAGGACAGATATAGAAAGATCTACCTAGAACGAATGGTCACAGCATCGTTCTCTAAAATATCAGAACACCGACTGTGTGTATACACTAATAATGACTGTTTGTATACACTAATAAGGGGATGAATAAGTACATTACACACCTCCTGCAGACTCTTAACATGATGACACACAGTGACGGCTTACAGTCATGTTTCTGGCAGTCTGTATTAGCTCCTTAGCCAGCCTTTCTGTAACAAAGAATCACAACCTGGGAGTTTCTTAGAACAGGAATCCATTGTCTCACACTGTAGGCTTGGAGGTCCCCCCTGAAGCTGGTAGGAGGAGCCTCTTCCCTAGTGTCCCGTGTCTGCGGGTGACCCGGGTTCCTTGGCTTATGGACGCCCCACCTCCACCTTTGCCTCCAGATCTGACCCATAGCAACCCTAAATACTGCAGAATGAACACTGCCCAACACTGTGTCATGCGTACAATCTCTCAATGTTTGAATCCAGTGTTGCAGCCCCTGTGTTTCTTCTCATTTTGAGCCGCACCACATCAGCAAAAGGAGGTCCCAGGGCCTTTATTCCATTCCCATCACTAAGGTCCACTTTTACTTTGAGGAGTCAACTCTTCCCGGGTCATTTCTTGAATGGTTTTCAGCCTGGAGGGGCTCATTTTCCAGCACTATATTTGACAGTGCTTCTCTCATATTCACAGGATTTTCAACGGTTCCTTGTTGAGGGAGTGGGGTGCGGGTCCTTCTCCCTCATCTGTCTTGGTCTGGAAGCTCGGCTGAAACCTGCTCACCATGGGTGGCCCTGCTGGTATCCGAGATAACGGTGGCCTGGTTTTCAGCATCACAGCAACACGCAAGCCCCAAGCACGACACGCTGGCAGACACGTGGGGTTCTACAAGGAGCACAAGTATGTTTTTGGTGAAAAGCACTAGGGAGAACATTGAGAAAGTCCTAATTTGTCCTGCTCGGCCAGACTCACCTAAACCCACTTTCCCCTCCTCAACCCCCGCAATCTCCTGCAGCCCATGTGCTCTGCCTCCCACACGCTGAAAGAGTGATTGAAGAGATAATCAGAAAAACCACCCAAGACAAGAAAGAGGGAGGATTAGTTCCATGTTCTACAAGCCAGGAAAAAGAAACCCAAGTTGGTTCCAGGGCTCCAGTTTCACCTTAAAGGCGAAGGACTGGGCGCCTGTGCGGAGCGCTTCAACAAAGCAGAAATTCACAGCCTGTGCACACAGGAGGGTCACAGAAAAGCAACCGCCACCAGAAAAGCGCCTTTGTTCTTTCTCTGCAGCCCTTCAGGAAACGCTTGATAATGGGAAACGTTTTCTGCTGCAAATGTTGGCCCTGGCAAGTTTACTCTAAGTCTGACTATCACTGACTGTTCACAGAGTAAAATCACTTTTAAGGCCCACGAGGCGAGCCAAGTGCAAACCACAAATCACAGAGCCACCAGGGCGGCCGGCTGGGCTGCCAGAGTTTAATGTGAGCTAACGGGAGGACAAGAAGATGTGAGAATTGGATTTTACAGGGCTCCATGTCACTTTTGGCAATCCAGAGGGGCTGGGCCCAGCTGCCCCGTCCTTAAGCAAACATCTGAAGTAATGCCCCACCCTCCCACCAGCACCACTCCTGCCCACCAGCAGGGAGATCCAGCCCGTCCTCCCCCCGGGGGAAATGTGTCATCTGCCCCGGGGGGTGACAGATGTGCTCACAGATGATTACAGATGGGCAGGTGAGGAGGGGCCAGGAAAAGAGGACAAAACTGCAGGGTGGCAGCCGGTCCTCGGACTGGAGCTGACCACACCTGTGGGATTCAGTCTATGGTGGCAGAGCAGACCGGAGCGACCGTTTCACAGGCAAAACCTGAGCCTAGTGAGAGAGACAGTCAGAGCTGAGCTGGCCCAGTTGCCCACACCAAACAGGACTGGAACTCAGGGAGACCTCTCTTTCCCATCGCTCATTTGTAAAACAGAAACAAAAACAAAAAAGAAAAAAAGAAGAAGAAAGAAGAAAGAAAGTGGCAGTGACACAGACACTTTCTGCACATGGCAAACTAAGAACCAAAGATCCTGTGAAATCAACAGGGTCAATTAGGAAAACCCACATAAGGGCACATGAACAATGGAAAAGAAATGAAGTTACGTCTCCTGCATCTTTTATTTCTGTGGCCAGGACAATGGGCTGACGATCAGATCTCTTTTCCTCTTCTTACAGAATAACGAACGCATTCCTCACAGTGCCAAAGTCTGACAAAGCTGACCTGACCCGAGGAAGAAATGTAAACCCCAGAGTGGAGTCTCTCATTGCAATAGTGTGCTAAGTGAAAAGGACTGCGTCCCAAAGTCCAGAAAGCTATTGTTAGAACTTCTATTTCGAATGACACTTAAGCTGAACACAAGAAAGAGAAAAAAGGGCAAGAGGGAAGGAAAGAAGGAAAGAAGGCAGGCAGGCACGCCTGCCTAAGTTAAGACACCAAAGAGCCTCGCTTAGTTAGTGCAGATGCAAACTATGTCTCTGTAAAGGACGGCTGAGCGCCACCAATGCCAGGCGCTGACTGGGGCCTCCCAGCTCAGGTACGCTGCGCTGCAGGGTCAGACTGAATGAACCATGGCTCAACAGAGTAGAAGCTTAGTTCTTGCTTAGATAATCCGGCGCTCAGATGGCAGGCCACCTCCAGTCGTGCAGTGCCTGAGGTTAAGGAGGCTCTGTCCACTTCTGTCTATGGTCAGCATGGCCAGCTGCCAGACAGAAGGGGACAGGACCTGGAGAGGCACTCCTACAAGGTTCTCAGGGGCCTGAATGAATGGTGGTATCCACTGTGTAAGCTCACCTTCTTCTAGCTAGAACTCAGTCTCATGGCCACACCCAGTCACAGTGGAGGCCAGGAAGCGTATCCTGGGTGTGGGTTCAAGAGGAAGACGGACTGTGGTGAGCAGGCTTTGGTCTCCCCACAGGTACTGGGAAGACTGGCTGAGCAGGCTACCTGCCCACCTCAAAGGGACATTAAGAGATTCCGTGAGAGAGTATAGGGTGAAATTGACGGATGCTAAGGGCCTCAAGTCCACGCTGGGAAGTCGCATTTTAAAACCGTAAGGATCTGCCACGGAAAGGTTTTGAGCAAAGAAGAAGTATAAGAGGAATCGCATTTTAGATGACGTCCTGGTGGCAGAGAGAACAGCCTCCTTGGAGAACAGGCACATGCAAGCTGGCAGGAGGGTGGGCGGGAAGTGATGGAGGTCAGAACCCAGGCCTATGGAGACGGAGGGTTAGAGGGTAAATATCAGACCTACGGTCAAATACAGTGCTGGAAAGTGAGTCCCCCAGGCTGGGAGACAGTCAAGAAACGATGGGGAAAGAGCTGTCTCCTCAAAATAGAGTTGACCTTAATGTTGGGAATGGAGTAAAGCCCCTGGGACCTCCTCTTGCTGAAAGGGAACAAGTCAAAATGAGAAGAAACAGTGACTGCAACAATGGGCTCAAACATGAAAAGATCGCATATCTGGCACAGAGTGGAGGAGTGCTTGGTTCTGTTGTACACAGAGTTGCTGTGAGTTGGACCCAACTCAATGGCACCTCCACCAACCAACAGGCCAACTAGGAATGAGGATGAGAAACGGTCCAGGGTGACACTGAGGGCACAGGAGGAGATGGGAATAAAACTCACAGGGGAGAGGGCACCACGGAGCGGGTCTGGGGGATGAGATTTTTCACGCTCGCATCTCGGATGGGTCTCACGGATCATGCAGCAGGCCTGGGGGTCCAAAACGTGGTGGAGGCTGAAGATGCGGGCCTTTTGGGCTGCAAATGATGGGGTGTTTGAGGGGTCTTCTCAGGAGAAGTGCAGAAAGCAAGAGAGAAGCGAGGGTCACACAAATGTCTTCACCCTGAGGACGTGCCGGTCACCTCCGGGACGCACACCTCGCTCCAAGGGGGCTTCCAGAGGCGAAGCTGGGGCTGAGGCTGGCGCTTCCCCAGGGCTGCCAAGGCCAAGGGGCCATCCCTGCCGTCTGTGTCCCACACACGCCAGCACCTTTTGGGCACAGGAGGCGGGCTGAAGATGAAGGGGGCTGAAGAGGCCGGAGATGCTTTCCAAGCTGCACAAGGAGGCTCTGCCATGGTTTAGGTTCAGGTTCAGGGGCCGGTCTGACCCCAGGGCTGAGAGAGGCTGGTAAGACAGGGGAAGGCAGGCACCCATGGCGGCCCGTTTCAGCCGAGCCAGCACGTGGGTTTTGTTTGGTCTATACGGAGGTTTTTAAAGCCACCCCACCTCCCAGCATTTAAAAATTAGGAGATTTCACTCAGCAGCACCAAATCCAAGCTTCCTTTGAAAATGCGGAAGAAACTGCAGCACTGGGCTCGCGTTGTCACTCAGCGATCGCTGCGGCTGAGCGGCAGCAGCCACCGTTAGCCGACCCCAGCTCTTCCATCTGCCACCATGCACTCTGGCTTCCCTCACCTCATTTACCTGCCGGCTCCTCAGAGGCGCTGGGATCTGTGGCCCTCTGGGCAAAATCGGGAAAGCGTCTAGGAAAGAAGAGCGAAGAGTGCCTCTCACGACGGCTGCCCACAAGCCGGCATCTCCTCACCACCAGAACAAGTTCCTGGAGATCAGACTTCGCTTTATTCAGATTTTCATTCCCACAGTACTCTGCCCTGGGCTCAGTGCATAACAGGAAGCTTTTGAAGGGTTTCTTTCTTTGTGTTTTGGATAAGTCATTATTTGTTTGTAAAAACTTTTTCAAATCCGAATGTGATTCTACTCTACCTAAAAGCAGGTCCATAGTTCACACTACCGCACTGTCCTTACCCTGAACACCTGCCTGATCACAGTGGTGAGACGGTAACAGAAGACTGTATGGTTAACTCATTCAAAATCTGAGCGTCCGATGGAAATTTCACCCCCGCCTGTGGTGGCAGCAATCAAAGGGCTCCTATTCTCAATAGTTCCTCCAAGCCGACAAAGATAAAAATTAATTTCGGGTAATCGTAGTAGAGCATTAATCACATGAAAGGCCTGGCTGCCGATGCTTCACCTTCCCAATATGGCTGGGGAGGTCAACAAACCAAACTTATAACATAAAGTCTTTGTCAGAATTTGGGGTGGAGGGAGAGGGAGAAAGGGAGAGAGGCTTCTCTAACGATTAAGAATGACTTGAGATGGGTACAGTGGTGCACACCTGCAATCCCAGAGACTCAGGAGGTGGAGACAGGGGAATCACAAGTCGGAGGGCAGAGGCAGTCTGTGTAACTCAGCGAGACCTTCTCTCAAGATAAAAAACAAAAAATGTGCTGGGCGTGCAGCCCGGGGGTAGAGCGCATGCGAAGTATGTGTGAGGCCCTGGGTTCAGCCTCCTGGTACTGCAAAATAAATAAACAAACAAATAAACAAACAACTAAATAATATATGAGAGTTAGGCCGCTTTCCAAAAAAATTCCTTAAGAATCAACCATGCCAACTGTACTAAAAAAATAGGACATCAGCCAGGCGTGGTGGTGCACGCCTATAATCCTAGCGGCTTGGGAGGCAGAGGCAGGAGGATCACAGGTTCAAGACCAGAGGCAGTCTGCATAACTTAGTGAGACCCTGTCTCAAATAAAAGTAAAAAAATGGGCTGGGGGTGCAGCTCAGTGGTCCAGCATTTGTAGAGCATGCAAGTGCAAGGCCCTAGGTTCAACCCCTAGTACCGCAAAAAAAAAAAAAAAAAAAAAAAAAAATAGGACATCTTGCCATCTCTTTTTTAAAGTGAGAGAGGGAGAATGAGAACAGATTTTAATGAGCTTCCCTGTTCACCTTGATTAAACCAGAACTTTAGAGACAGTAACCTAGTAGAACTTCAGAAATGTGAAGTTCAAGTTCAACTAATGAAGGAACAAAGACCTCAGTTTTCGCTGAATAGTCCTCCCAGCTCTGTGTCCACGTCGCACTCCATTAGGTCCCCAGGAACAAAAGGCTCAGACCCTCCCACTGGGACTCTTTCCCCAGAGCCCTGGTTGCCATTGTTGATTTTATCCTAAAGGGCTTGGGAACACATTTTATAAAAATGCAAACAGAGAGCAAATTCGTGTGAGAAACACCCAGCGAAAGAGGGTCAATGGAACGAGCTTGCATGCTGTCAAAGCCCGAGGGATTTCTGTAAAATGAGGTAAGCAGATGCCTCTCTGGTGGCGAGTTCAGGCAGACAGAGATTTGAAAATGACACTCACTTGTCCCTTCCCTTACACGCGAAAACAATCACGGTTTCTCAGGAAAGAATCTCCTGCCGGCCTACCAGCTGTTGGGTTAGACGCTCATCCCACCAAATATCTTATGTCCAGCCCAGGTCTCAAGGATGCTTTCTTTGGACAAACCGACATTGGCTTCGTACATGGAAATTCTGCTCCTAGGGTCGCCCTCTGTAAGCGAATCCCATGACCCTCGCAAACCATCTCTCTTCCTCTGACTGGACTTGGCACGGCAAAGGCTGAAATCAGAACCAGAACATCACAGACCCTCCTGCCAAATGAATGCTATTTCAGGACGTCTTCGGTGTTGTTAGCCTGCAGCTGTAGCCCTGTGGCATCCGATCCGTCAGATCTTGGAAGCCAAGCAGGGTCGGGCCTGGTTAGTACCTGGATGGGAGACCGCCTGGGAACACCAGGTGCTGTAGGCTTGGGAGAAGGACCTGGCAACCCCCTCCCAAAAATCAATCTGCCATTGAAAACCCTATGAACAGCAGAGAAGCACTGACAATAGTGTTTCCCCTGTTGTACAGAGGGTCGCTATGAGTCGGATACCGTCTCGAGGCACCTAACAACAACAACAACATCGGTGTTGTTGCTTTTTTTTTTAATAAAAATGAAATAACGAATCACATGATTAACACCACAATGAATTTTGCACATGGCTAAAATCTAAAAGGCCTTCCAATGTTTATGAAACACATTTTTGTCCTGGAATAAACAACATGAGAATGCGCTATACTCACAAATGGTATCTGAATGGAACAGTTGCTCATGGGATTGGGAAAGAAGAGAAACTGAAGGTTTCCAAAAATGGATATTGAAACCCAAATCGTTCCCAGTTTAAATCAAGGAATAAAACAGGTATCCCACAATCCTACTCCTAAGTTGAAAGATGAAAATCGCTGAGCTTTAGTATGCAGACTTTTCCAATTAACCACATGAATCATTCAGTTTAAGAAAGCTACTATGATCCAGCATGGAATCTCTAACGTGCACTAGAGAGTTTTCTTGGGATGTCGGAGGCATTCCAAGATTGAGTGTCTCAAGATGAATGATGGTTATGACAAACTTAAATTCTACCACAAAATACAAAGTTCACAGTCAATTTACAACTGATTCAGTCAGCAAGCGTTCAGTAACTATGGGCCAGCAGGAAAAGACACACCCTGTATAAATCTCTATGTGGTCATCCACTTGGTCTGGATTTATTGAGGGCCTACAGCATGGTGCCGGGAGCTGCAGTGTGAGCAAAGACAGACATGGGACTCCTCTCATGGCACGGGGAAAAAGGTCTTGCTTTCTAATACTGGGCTTGCCATGCTATAAGTGATAGGGGCAGCTCCGGTTGAAAATGGTACCATCGTCGCTGGTGTCAGAATAACAAAATTCTTAGATCCAAACTATGGATGGGGTTGCAAAACAAAAACAGTATGCTTCAATCACTTTTATTAGTAGAAAGCCATTTGCCTGGGGTTTGGGCTTTGCTTCAGTTTCACTGCCATTGCTATTGCTCTCCTCTCTTCATTCCTTGCAGTTCCAGTCACTGATGGGTTGGAGTAGATTCAATATTCAAAACCACACAGCACTAATTCTCACCCAGCGCCTTTGGCCCCAGGCTGATCCAGACAGTCATCACCACCAGCAGCACCAGGAAGCCCTCGGGGTCTGCTTTATCGAGTCCCTATATTAGACCCAGGGAGCATGGGTCAGCGTGACCCAGACAGCAGCAGGGACCAACAGGGAGAATATGACTCAGTACATATTGGCATATGCTGAATAGCTAATGGATTAGGTATTTTCAAAAACTGCAAATGGGCTGGCGAATGCAGATGGCTGGGGCTTGATGCAGATGTAATGAACTTCTAATAAAACTTCTGAGCGAATTCACACATCTTCGGACAGATGGGAGGCATTATGAAGTACAGGTCATTGTACAGCGCCCTCTGACCTGCTGGCTGCCGCTGTGGGGCCAAGGCTGAGGGCAGAGGGCCTCTGCGAGTTCTCCTCTGCCAGCGTTCAGAGGAATCATGTTTAATCTCTCCAAAATGAGTTATTAACAGAGACAGCCTTTGACCCACACCCACGAAAATGATGCACAAAATTCCACAAATCTTTGACCCAGGACACAAGGTCTCACTATTTGTATTTGTTTGTTTTTTGAAAACATAATATTTCCATGAATACGCCTTGTTTTTTGCCAGAAGGTTTTGTCACGGACAGATGTACTAGATAGTGATGTTTGAGGTGGGCTCCTCAATGTCACTTTGGGGAGCAATTTCAGAAGTGGTCAACTGGCTACACAAACCACAAGACAGGATGAGAAATAAATTTGGAATTTTTAAAAGGCTATATTTGGCAAATGCAGTGGCGCCCGCCTATAATCCCAGTGACTCAGGAGGCTGAGACAAGAGAATCACAAGTTCGAGGCCAGAGGCAACCTGCACAACCCAGTGAGGCCTTATATAAAAATAAAAAATAAAAAAGGCGCTAGGCGTGCAGCTCAGTGGGAGAGCACTTGTCTAGCATGTACAAAGCTCTGGGTTCAACCCCCTCAGGATGACAAAATTAAAATTAAAATGGGCTATATTCACCAGCACCATTGAAAACCCTATGAACAGCAGAGAAGCACTGAGAAAGTGTTTCGCCTGTTGTGCGTAGGGTCGCTATGAGTTGGATACCGACTCGAGGGTACCTAACAACAAAACATATTCACCAGACTCTGCGATTAATATGAAACTGGAAATCCTCGTTTGAAAGAGAACACAGGTATATGTGTCCATGTTGTTGTTGCTGTTTTTAGGTGCCGTGGAGTCTGGTCCAACTCGTAGTGACCCCTGTGTACAACAGAATGAAACACTCCCTGATTCTGTGCCAGGCACATGAGTTTTTTATGTTTAAGCCCATTGTTGCAGACACTGTGTCAGTCCATCTAGTTGAGGGTCTTCCTTTTTTTTCATTGACCCGCCACTCTCCCAAACATGATTTCCTTCTTCAGGAATTGGTCCCTCCTGACTACAGGTCCAAAATATATAAGCCACAGTCTAGCCATCCTTGCTTCTAAGGAACGCTCTGATTGCACTTCTTCTAGGACAGATCTGTTGGTTCTTTTGGAAGTCCACAGTATATTCAATATTCATCTCCAACACCGTAATTCAAAAGCATCAATTCTCCTGCCACCCTTATTCAACGTCCAGCTTTCACAAGCATAGGATGCAACTGAAAATACCATGGCATGAGTCAGGCGCACCTTCGTCTTCAATGCGACATCTTTACTTTCCAGCACTTTAATGAGGTCTTTTGCAACAGCTTTTCCCAGTGCAGTGTGTCTTTTTGTTTCTTGACTGCTGCTTCTATAGGCGGTGATTATAGAGCCAAGTAAGGGAAAATCCTGGGCAACCTCAATCTTTTCTCCGTTTGTTATGAAGCTATGTGTCAGTGTGGGTGTGCATACATTTTATGGAATCCTGGAATCACCTCAGAATTCCCTCTTCGCACGTACTGACTACCCTTGAACCGGTACTCGGGAATTTCTTTACAGGATGGAAATTCTACCTCCTGGGGTGTTCAACGGTTAAGGTGAGGAAGTTTGGGAGGCAAGGGAAGGAGGGGAAACCCTTCTGCAGCCTCTGAGTGAGAAGCTATAGACAGAGCTTGGGGAGCTGTGTCTCAGCGACAGCCTGTTCATTCACACAAGCCGTGGGGCGGCTACACCTGAGCTCAGCCCGATCACGTGCTTGGCCATGTGACCTAGGACATGCCTTTTATTGCTTTTATTGCTCCATTTCCTCATCTGCAAAAATAGAGATAAAAATAGTACCTATCCCCTAAAGGTCTTTTAAGGTTTAAATGAATTACATATAGTATAAAGCACTTAGAAAAGTCCCGAGCACATAGTAAGTACTCAGTAAATGTTAGGGCTGGGATTTAGCTCAGTTGGTAGAGGGCTGCGCTGCAGTCTCTGAGGTCCTGAGTTCAATTCCCAGCACCGCAAAAATGGGAGAAGGACCTGGCAATCCACTCCCAAGGCAATCCCGAAACAGTCAGCCATTGAAAACCCTATGAGGGTCGCTATGAGTCGGATACCGACTCGACAGCACCTAACAACAACAACAACAACAATAAATGTTAGTCAAGATTATTGATGTATTTTAGACCAAAAACAAAAAAATCAACTAGAAAAGTCATTGTTCAACTCCTGGCATCCTGGGTTCTCGCAGCAATGCCTGTAAAAGTCTAACTCATCAAAATATTTAATAAGGTTGCCATAAGTCATTTTTAAAAGCTTTTCATTAAATGCTAGATCATTTATCACATACAGCTAGCTCTCTTAGACTCTTTTGGCCCATCAGTGTCAAAGAGCTGTCAAAGTGAAGGCTATCTCTGAAGAAAAATGAGTGTCTGGTCTTCCAGGATAGACCTAAGAACAAGAGATCCAAAGCAGAGTTCAACTATCAAATTAACAGGGTTGAGAGAGATTTTCTCTGAGATCATGATAAACAAGATTTTACAGATGGAATTTAGAACTTTGTGTTTTGAGATAGTCTATTTTATGGTACAGGCTGGGATTTAGCTCAGTTGGTAGAGCGCCGCTCTGCAGTCTCTGAGGTCCCGAGTTCGATTCCCAGCACCGCAAAATGGGAGAAGGATGTGGCAACCCACTTCCAAGGCAATCCCGAAACAGTCAGCCATTGAAAACCCTATGAGGGTCGCTATGAGTCGGACTCGACTCAACAGCACCTAACCTAACAACTATTTTATGGTACAAATGTTCTTATATATACAAGTTTGTAGAAAGCCTTATAATGAACACTAGTACACTCACCTTACCCAGCTTAAAAGACAAGTGTTAGGAGAACACTCAGATCTTAGAGCAGAAAGTGAGAAACCAACCCCTCCACATGCACACTATCACACATTTTATTCTAGGCAAATGGTAGCCCTGGGACTCAACTCCTAGCCTTGAATTTGGATGCAAAGAACTCCAGTCAATATTTCCTTACATCACTCAGGTGCCACCGTCCTGAACTTGGTGTTTATGATTGCCCATTTCTATACCTTTACTATCTATTTATACAGCCTTCTCAGATAGATTCCTGTCCATGCTTATAGCTCTAGTTCAATTATTTTAACTGTTGAATAGTACTTATATGAATAAAAAAGCTAATTTACTTATCCATTCCCCTTTGATAAACAGGATTTGTTTTCTTCTCATTTTTTGAATGAGAGCATTGTAAGTATTCAGCAAATGCTAGTTGTAAACACGTCTTGCATTCAACACATCTGTGAGCAGTATCTATTCCATGTGACTTCTGCGCGTCTTCTGTAGATCAGTAGCTAAAAAGCTAAGACCCGTACATATCGGACTCCTCACAGCAAGAGATCCACATATGACTGAGGCTTGGCCAGGCACAGACAATCAGGAAAGGCTCTCAGCAGGAAAGTAAGACAATCACTGCTGCCACTTCTGCTGCTGCTGCTGCTGCTCAGCCTGGTCATGGAGTAACCGGATGCTTCTGTTCTGTGATGGCAGAAGCCCTAACGTCTGCTCACATTGTGAGCCTTGAGAGGTGGGCCACTGTGGGTCTGTTTTGCCCTTGTGAGTCACTGCAGAGCTGCTGAGTCTGGAGTGAGCTGCAGCAGCATGCCACCCAATGCAGAATGGTCTGCAGGGAGTGGCAGCTCTCACCCCTGAGCAATGGCCTCAGTGGTCCCTTCCATAATGCAGCTTTAGACGTCACACCTGAAAGCTCAGCCGAGTCGATTTGTTCATTCTTCTGATGATTACATTTCATATCCTGAAATTGGAGGTGGATTTGCCACGATGCTACTGAAGCTTAAGAGTCAGAGACCCTCGCTGCATGGGCCATGCTCAGTCATGCCTTCTAATAAAATGGCAAGGGTAAGGTATTTCCATTGCTGTAAGTGAAGGATATTGGCGATCCCCACCAGGATGTCCCTCAGTTATGTGTTCGCTTTTTCCAGACTTGATGGCAGCTTTAGGCACTTTTGAGATCCATTTAAGTAAAAGATGAGTTGGACACATGTTTAGATTGGGTCAGTGGACATTTTTCATGTTTGCAATTGCTCTTTGAACCCATCGTGTAGAATCAGCCAGCTTCAGGACACAAGGAGAAGGTCTAAGGATCATACTGTGCAGGAAGAGGAGGTAGTGGAAGAACAACAAAGCTTAAGATTGAAAGGACCAGCCACGTGCAGTGGCACACACCTGTAATCCCAGCAACTGGGGAGGTGGAAGCAGGAGGGTCACAAGTTCCAGACCAGAGGGAGTCTGCGTAATTTAGCCAGACCCTGTCCCAAAAAGTAAAAAAAAAAAAAAAAAAAAGACAGGACCAACCACTTGCAAAGCATGCAAGTGTGAGGCCCTGGGTTCACCCCCAGTACTATAACAACAACAACAACAACAAAAAAAATCGACAGGACCAGATGCCAATCTATGTAAACTTCCAAATCTCATACTTCATATGAAAGAGAAATTTGATATGGTTTTCTCAACTTTGGAATAATTCTGAAAATGTATATGGCATTATGAATAATGAGCTGCAAAGATGAAAGAGTTTTCATTTCCTTCCTTCCTTCCCTCCTTCCTTTCTTCCTTCCTTTTCTTTTTTTTTTTTTTCTTTTGTTTTTTTCTTTTGTTTTCTTTTCTTTTCTTTCTAATGCAATGCCAGGGGGTTGAACCCAGGGCCTCAAGCATGCTTTTTGCAAGCTCTCTGCCACTGAGTAACACCTGCAGGGCATTTTTTTACTTTGTATTTTGAGACAGGGTCTAAGTTACACAGCTTACCTCTAGCCTCAAACCTGTGATCCTCCTGCCTCGGCTTCCCAAGTCATTGGGATTACAGGTATGAGGAAAGCACCCAGCTGACATTTTATAAACTGCCAATAATAAAAAAAATTAGTTAACCCAAAAAAAAATACTACAAAGCCATCATCAAAGAGACAATCAAAGAGTGTTGTTGTTATTAGGTGTCTTCAAGTCGGGTCCAACTCATAGCGACCCTCACAGGGTTTTCAATGGCTGATTGTTTTGGGAGTGGATTGCCAGGTCCTTCTCCCATCAAAGAGTGTAGGAAGAAAAAATGTGGGAAAAATATTGTAAAAGTATACTGAGCGTTTTATTAATAAAAAATATTGCACTACTTTTTTGAATTGTGTGATGTTTTTGAAAGTGTCATCTTTTTATAAAATCTGAAACATGTAATTCATTATCTCATTAAGAATAAATTTGAATTTTGTACCTAATTTTGCATGTGGGATGTTGTGTTCTTTTTCTAAAGGAGCTCCTAATTTGGGGGTTAAATTCATGCCCCCAAACAACTACATCCTTCTCTTCCAATAATAAGTCAGTTGCTTAAACTGGCTAAAGTAGGTTTTATTTTCAATGAAAATCTTAAGTTAGTAAGGTAAGTAATTAGTATCAAGGTGGTTGCATGCAACAGAGTTTAGAGAAAATGGACCTCTGGCCTTGATTATCTCATCTATATGGGTTTGAAATCAGTGAGAATCTTATTTGTTGTTGTTGTGTGCCGTCAAGTCAGTGTCCGACTCATAGCGACCCTCATAGAGTTTTCAATGGCTGACTGTTTCGGGATTGGCATGGGAGTGCATTGCCAGGTCCTTCTCCCATTTTTGCGGACTGGGAATTGAACTCAGGACCTCAGGGCAGCGCTCTACCAACTGAGCAAAATCCCAGCCAGAGAATCTTATTAGCAACACATAAGAACCTCTGCTTGCCTGGAATGAAGTACCTACCGAATGGAAGGCTTTGGCAGCCCAGCCGGCTGCTGCAGAGCCCCCATGATGGAGATGAGAAATCAATAAGTAAACACATCAATACATAAGTGAGTGATTTTGTCATTCTAATTGCGTAGTAGAGTTTAGAAAAAGAAGCTGGGTGTGGTGGCACACGCTTGTAATCCTAGCACGTGGGAGGCTGAGGCAGGAGAATCAATGGGAGTTCAAGGCCAGCCTGGTCTGCGTGTCTGCCTAGCGAGTTCCAGGCCAGCCTCCGCTATACAGCAAGACCTTGTCTCAAGAAAAAAAAAAAAAAAAAAAAAACAGCAAGTTCCACATTTTAAATGCTTAGCTCAAGGCACAGTCAGAAGATGAGCATACTTTCATAATTACCCTAAACGAAGAGTAACGGCTGAGGCCCCACCCCCAGAGTTACGGATTCCACAGATCTGGTGAGGGGCCTGAGAATGTGCATTTCCTCCTGTTTCAAGGTTGTGCCAGCGCTGTTGGTCCACTGCCCTCAATGAATGCCTTGGACCTACAAGGCAGATTATGAGTGAAAACCAGATGAGACGAGTTGCTGACACTCAAGTCAAACCTTCAGCCTCCCTCGGTCTCGTATGTGGAAGTTAGCACATCAGTGAAGAAGCAGGGGGCACTGGGAATTGGAACAGAGATGTTTAAGTGTTTCCTTGACTCTGAACTCGGAACCTCCAGACCCATGGCCCTCTCCATTCTTGCTCGTGTAGCTCCTCCCATGTCTGTTAGATGCATGCTTGAAGACCCCGAGTGATTGCACCTCTAGTGGTTGCCTTGCAAGAAGATGCCAGTTCTCCTTCCGCTTGACCCTTCCAGGCCTGGCTCACTGTGGACACAGAGTCAACCCCAGCAGAGCCTATGGGTGTTAAGTCCAAAGTCTGGCTGAGGGGAAGATCCTTCACACCACAAAGTCTTCTTAAGATTTTGCTAATTGTGCTAACATCTTTGTGTGTAGAGTCATCACCGAAGCGCAGTGTGGAATAAGAGCAGACTGAGGTTTGTGTGGGCAGAAGCTTGTTGTTGTTGTTAGGTGCCATCAAGTCGGTATCCGACTCACAGTGACCCTCATAGGGTTTTCAATGGCTGATAGTTTTTCGGGATTGCCTTGAGAATGGATTGCCAGGCCCTTCTCCCATTTTTGGGGTGCTGGGAATTGAACTTAGGACCTCAGAGACTGCAGTGCAGCACTCTACCAACTGAGCTAAATCCCAGCCTGGGCAGAAGCTAGTCAGCTGAAAACAAGTCCCCCTCTCTAGAGCTGCGTCCCAGAAGTGATTTGATTCTGCCAATCAGAGGAACCCAGCAAGCGCTGGGAAGTAGGAGTGTTTCTGTGCTCTCTGAGATGAGGAGGACGGTGGCTTCAGTGCCAGCTTTGTGGGTGCGAATGGCCGGGGCAGGCCTCTCTTTGTTCAAGTGGCCTTGATTGGGATTCAGAAGCAGTAAGAGGGGTGTCCTGGAGGTGGCAGTTTCCTGGCTATGACAGTTACCTGGCGTCACTGTTCACTGGCCTGGTCAGTGAACGCGGCTCTGCAGCCGGTGCCTCCTGATCTCGAGGAAGCTGTGGCTCCTTGGCTAGCCTGGTCCTGTGGTCTGGGGGACTCACTCCTTAACTGCAACTTAGAGTTCTTAGCCATCTGAATAATTCTAAAGCCACCAAAGAAGTTCTAATATATGCGTTCCTCTTAACCAGCTGGGCTAGGATTTAGCTCAGTTGGTAGAGTGCTGCGCTGCAGTCTCTGAGGTTCCGAGTTCAATTCCCAGCACCGCAAAAATGGGAGAAGTACCTGGCAATCCACTCCCAAGGCAATCCCGAAACAGCCATTGAAAACCCTATGAGGGTCGCTATGAATTGGATACCAACTCAACGGCACCTAACAACCACCAACAACTTAACCAGCTAGATGAGATTCTGTTTCTCACAAAGGAACCCTGACTGATACACAGCATGTGCATGAAGATGCCTCCCCCTGTCCTATACACCCTCCCCACTCTGACACTCTACTTCACCGCATCTGAAAATAAAGTCACAAATATACTTAATGTTTTCAATGGCCAACAAGTTAATGTCTTTTATCACATCTTCTCGAATATGATTGGCCAAAGGAAGTCCCATCACCACGCCCAATACCAATGCAATAGCCAGAGCATTCCTCTGCCAGCTGGAACTGCAGGGTTCAAACTGTGCAATCTTTTCAAGCAAAGAAGCAGCGAGTAATTGGAAAAGGAATCGTACTGATCACCAGGGTAGAGAACAGATTTACTTGAGGAATATGTCTTGTTCTTTTGATATTGATGAAGCAAGCAAATAAATGAATGAGTTGAAAATCCCCACTGAAACTTTTTCACTGTTGTTTATTTGTTGATAATCATAGCTGCCAGGAACTTTCATTTTTATTGGCAAGAAACTGGTCTTGTTATCTCCCATGAACACTGAAGACTGCCGTCTCCAGCTGGGGACAGCTATAGTTGATTCTGCCTTCCGCTTGTTCCTGATGAACCTTGAAAGGAGCAGGAGGAGGAAGAGAGAAGAAGCCAGGCATGGGATTTGGCTTTGCTCTCAATTGCTCTGTTTTCAGGCCCTCCCCGGTCATTCATAGACTTGGGATATTCCACTTGGAATAGAAGGAAAATCAATGCTCCCCATAGACTCTGCTCTCCTTGCATTTTCTAAAACCACCCATTCCAGGGCACCCTGGGTGGCAGTGGATGGGAAGGGCAGCGTAACGGCCTCCCCCGTCCAGGATGTCAGCCTGCTCATCCCTCCTGCAGCTCACCTGGGTCAGCCGCCTGGGTCAGTTCCTACAACAGCATGAAGATAGTAAGACATATTCTCAGTTGGTAGAGCACCGCTCTGCAGTCTCTGAGGTCCCGAGTTTGATTCCCAGCACCTCAAAAATGGGAGAAGGACGTGGCAACCCACTCCCGAGGCAATCCCGAAACAGTAGGCCATTGAAAACCCTATGGGGGTTGCTATGAGTCGGACATGACTTGACGGCATCTAACAACAACAACAACCCCAGAAATAAAAGTTCTCAAAGTATAGGACTAATCCACCCTACAGATCAGCAACCAAGTGGCCAATGGCCCTGTGTTTCAACCTTTCCCTACGGTCTGATGTTGGCAACAGAGACCCAGTCATACCTCTTGATCTAGACAGTGGCTAGCTCATGTACACCTTTGTGCAAAACAGGAAAGGTGTATCCTCTAGGTAGATGAATCAGAAAAGGCGCCCCCACCACCATAGTCAATTTACAAAACAAAAACAAAACAAAAAGCTCTGCATTTGGGTAAGTCAGTAAAAGATTACTCCTCTACCAAAGGGCAACACAAGGCCCAGTTAAAGAAAGTAACTTCAGCCGGGCACGGTGGCGCACGCCTGTAATCCCAGCGGCTTGGAGGCAGAGGCAGGAGGATCGCAAGTTCGAGATCAGAGGCAGTCTGCATAACTTAGTGAGACCCTGACTCAAAAAAACGTTAAAAAAAAAAAAGAGCTGAGGGTGCAGCTCAGTGGTCCAGCACTTGCAAAGTATGCAGGTGCAAGGCCCTGGATTCAACCCCCAGTACCACACACACAAAAAAAAAAAAAAAAAAAAAAAAAAAAGAAGAAAGAAAGAAAGAAAAAGAAAAGAAAATGAAAGTAACTTAATTTGGCAGGGTGGCACATGCTTGTAATCCCACGACTTGGGAGGCTAAGGCAAGAGAATTGGGAATTTGAAGCCAGATTGGTCTATATAGCAAGACCCTGTTTCAAAAAACAAACAAAAAAAGAAGGAAAAAGAAGGAAGGAAGGAAGGAAGGAAAAAAAAGGAAGAGAGAGAGAGAGAAAGAAAGAAAAAAAGAAAAAGAAAACAAAAAGAAAAGTAACTGTGGGAAGAAAAATTGTCCCCTCACCCCTTGCAAAGACAGCCCTCAGCCAGGGTTTTGCCTCAGCTAGCACCATGTGGCTTTGGTTGTGGCTCCCACTTCCCCCCATGGACTAGGTGGTGGCTTTGTTCACTGCACAGAAACACAATTATGAGTGATAGCCCTCCATTTGACATTAAGCACAGAATGCAAACATCTCATATAAAACTTGTCCAAATGTGTATTTTCCCCCAATAAATTTCATTCTCAGCTTCAGCAGACCAGCGCTGAGTGGCTTAATTAAACTGCACACTGACGTGAACCAGTCCCTCGCACCGTCCTCTATTGAGAATGGGGCCTTGGGTAACTGCGTGGCTCCAGTACAATGGACCCTTTCTCCTCCAAGTAGGTCTCAGGGCAGGTTCAGCACACTCTGATGGGTTACACATCTCCTCGACACAGAAACAAGCCCGCACGTTCTCTCTCTCTCTCTCTCCCTCTCTCTCTCTCTCTCTCTCTCTCTCTCTCTCTCTCTCTTTCATATCTTGCATTTTGCTCTCCTATCTGGTTCAATTCTCCACATTCAGATCTTCACCTCTTCTCGCCAATTGCCCATAACTATATTCGTGAACAGGTTTGCAGGGTTTTCTCCAGACACCTGCTGTCAGTCAGCACATCTGGAGCCCCATACAGTGCATGGCTCTCCTGAGACAGTTTTGCCACCTGTTGCCAGGAAAGAGCCTCAGACCCAGGCCCCCCTCAGCCTCATGCTCAGCACCATAAGGGCAGATTATTTAATATTTCACAACACTCACAAGTGGAGATTTAACAAAAAATGGCAGTACATGAAGACGACTAACTCTGGGAGAAGCAGGACCCACAGGGTTGCAGCACCCTGAGCGGTGGTGTGGGGCTTAGTTTTTCATGTTTGTTCAGTGTCCATCCACCCCAGTGACGTGTGTTCAACATGCAAACTGAGTTGCTGGTGTTGTGTTGTTAAAGATACCTACTCACAGTAGGTGTAACCGTGGGTGATATACAGCCGTCACCAGAAGTCATACAAAGCTCATACTATGGAAATTTTTTTTTTAATTTAACTTGATCAGAGCCAGGCATACGGGTGCATGCATGTTAACTGTAGCACTCGGGAGGCAGAGGCAGAAGGATCACAGCAAGTTCAGGCTATCCTGGCTACACACTGAGCTCTAGGTCAGCAGACAGCTGACAGCAGACAGCAAACAGACAAACAAAACCCACCTGGATCTACCCTATAATGTCCTTTTAAGTAATATTTTACATGATTATTTAAAAAGAAATTCATCTATTCACCTAACAGAGAATCATCAATGGGGTTGATCATTATAATGTAATCAAACTAAGTGTATATGGCTTTAGTAAGATGGTTTATAAATTTTCAATGCATTATGATCCTCCTGAGGTTTTATCCTTTGCCACTTTATTTGATGTGAAGCTAAAAGAAGGATGTTTTCAGCTGCAGGTAATGGGGAATTCAAATCAAGCTAATGATAACAACAACAACAATAAAGAAATTATTGCACATAATAAGAGGTCCAAAAGTTTGAGGGTTATAGGATTGGGTAAGCCATTGGTTATCACTTCTATGTTTCTCTCACTGCTGTTGGCTTTAGTCTCAGGTGGGTTATAAGATGACACTGGCAGCCCTAGAGCTCATGTCCTAATAAAGTGCACCTGATGAACTTTCTCTTCTATGGCTCTCCCTTAGGGACAAAGAAAACATGTCTTAGAAGCTCCCCCAGAAGACTCTATCTCTCATTCCTAAGCCAGGATTGCTCGCAATACACCAGCCCCACTGCAGGAGCTGGGCAGGCAATGGTCACCCTGATCATGTGGCTCCATGGTACCGGGGTTGCACTGTCACAACATTGGGTTCTGACAGAGAAAAAGGGGAAGATGATCAATGCTGAACCTATATGATCCTCTCAGACAGCTAAATCCAGAAGTAGTTTAATAAATCTCAGCAGAAGTGTCACCAGAATTACTACTGAAATCCCGATTATAAAAACAAAAAATCTCTCCCTTTCCCAAGTGAGCATGCAGTTTCTTCATAAGGATAATTATCTTAAAATTCAAACAAACTCTTGTGCATCCTCAGGGATACACTTACTGAGTCCATTTAACCTCAAAACAAAGACATCCCTCACTATTTTTAGAGTGGCTAGTTTGGTTCCTGGTAATTGCTGGGGCCTCACTACAGAGAAAGCTAGGTGGGTTTATGGTCAATGTGAAGACTTCCTGGGAGGTTAAAAGCAGATGGGTCTTCTCAAAAGACAAGGAGAACATGTCATGCTTACTGTCATCTATTTTTTTTTCTGATGTCACAGCTACCATTACACATATTTTTGGAATCTCGGTGAGTAATCTACATATTTTCTCAGTCATCTAACACCTTGATACTCTGATTATATAGTCTTTGGGCCCAGGGCATCAGCTTCACCAGGGAGCTTGTTAGAAATGCAACTCTCAGCCCTCACCCCGAGCCTACAGAATCTGCCCTTGAACCAGATTCCCAGGAGTCACCTGCACACCACAGCTCAGGCCCGTCAGGCCCGTGAGGTGCCTCTGTGAGGCACTGCCAGCGCTGCCTGGCTCCTGGCACGTGAGGGGCACAGATACACAGGAAGACATCTAGAACGAGAGCCAGGGCGGGTAGCCCACATCAGAAAGAACCAAGTGGATTCAGAGAACAAAGTTCCTCTTGGTCTCTTATCTTTTATCTCTGTTTTGTTACTGCAAATATCAAGCTGCCATTTAAACTTACTGGCTCTCACCCATGAAGGAAATCAGAATGGTGTCTCTCTTCTACTGATCACATTGACATAGTCTGGACATTTGTATATGGTTTGGTAGAGCATGGTAGGGAAGATAAAGATCAGGATTTGCCTGGGGCCATTTAGATAAATGCTGGCACTCTTTCCACCAAGTATGGACCCAGGCGGCATGGAAGCCAGCACCACTGGCGCCCAATAAATGCCTGTTGTTAACTTTTTTAGTTGACCATTAGGCTACAGTTATAGGCTGACATGCACTCCCACTGTGTGCTCATTTGGACAAGTGCAGCACAGTCAGCGGTTTATCTGCTCACATTTAGCACACCTTTGAAAAGCCTTTTCTGGAGAAACTTCAGATCAGAAGCCAAAGACAATTCAGTTCAATTTGCCCACTGCCCGGATTGCTCCCAAGGACCCAGGCCCTTCCTCCCTTCTCCCCAGCATGGCCTCAGCCTGCACCAGGCCCCACACACTTCTCCTCGGTTCCCGGAATAGACTGCTGGGCTAGCCTCGGCCAACTGGGTAGCTTGCTGCCTGCCTTGTCCTTATGAGCAGTTGTTTTACTTCATCTTGTTTGTTGCGATAGTTGCTTTGTATACTAGCAAAGAAAACACAACCCAAAGCTTTCCGGAAGCGTGGTGAGGCCCACAGAGGTGAGCGCTGCCATGTGCAGCCCACTGAGCACCCTTGGCCTTCGCCTACGCACCACCGCCTCGGCCACCTGCACCGTGCCCATGAGGCTTTGCACGCCTTCTCCTCGCCTCCCCGCTGCCGTTCTTGGCACAGCGCCCCAGGGCCCTGCTTCACAGAGGAGGGCTAAGCTCCTGGCTGAGGGTCCTGGCTGCTGACCCTGCCTCATCCTTTCTCCAGGGGTTGAGGGCAGCCCTGACAAAGACTTACCTTATGTGGAAAAAGGGTATTTGTGGGTGTGAGGGGATCCCCCTGTGTTATCCCGGCATCCTGACTTCAGTGGTAAGTGTCCTTCTCAGAGAAGGGCAGAGGGGCTTGGAAACACACAGGGCTGGGGGACACCAGCACACAGGGGAAGCATAGCTGCACCCCAGGAGGCCGAGAGTGGAGGCCAGGCCTGCTCCTCAGTCCACAGGCCTCTGGCCTCTGGCTCTCTGCTAGATCGGTGGTTTTAAGCCACCGGATTTTGGAGGAATTTCTTTTGGCCACCATAGGAAACTAACATCTTTTTCTTGCCAAAGGAAGATTTTACTCCACCGTTGTTTTGTTGTTGTTGTTGTTGTTCTGAGGCAGCATCCCACTGGGTAGCCCAGGCTGGCCTGGAACTCACAACCCTATCTCCGCCTCCCAGGTGCTGGTATCACAAGCTGGGTTTGATGTTTGGAGGACGCTGCTCTTTCGGTTGGTTCTTCCTTCTGCTACACTGTCAGGCTCTCTGCTGCTGCTTTTCTCTTGGTCATACATTCTTGTGATTTCCTTGTGTTTGGATGTTGTTGTTGTTAGGTGCCATCGAGTCGTGTCCGACTCATAGCGACCCTCACAGGGTTTTCAATGGCTGTTTCGGGATTGCCTCGGGAGTGGGTTACCACATCCTTCTCCTGTTTTCATGGTGCTGGGAATCGAACTCGGGACCTCAGAGACTGCAGAGCGGAGCTCTACCAACTGAGCTAAATCTCAGCCCTTTTGTATGTATGCATGTATGTATTTTGCAGTACTGGGCTGGGAGACCTAAGCGCGGCACTGAACCCAGGGCCCCTCGCGTGCTATGCAAGTGCTCTACCACTAGGCTGCACCGCCAGCCCACTTTTCACTTCTTGAGGCAGGGTCTCTAAATGAACACAGGCTGCCTCTGCCCTCGAACTCGTGATCCTCATGCCTTCGCCGCCTGAGTCGCTGGGATCACAGTGCACCACGGCACCCAGCACATTCTTGCAAATTTCTTTAATAATCCTGAGGGGGGCGGGGCTGTGGGGTTTGCTTTTATTTTTTGTCTTTTTTTTTCCCCCCTCTCTCTCTTTCTCTTTTTAAACTCTGTGTCACTGACCCTTCCCCGTCTAGGTAAGCACTTCACACCTGCATTGTCCCTGTGCTAGCTCACGCTCACATTTCACACTGTTGCACTCCAACCTCTCCACAGACCAGTCTACAAAAACGTCACGGCAAAGCTCACCTATGTTCTCATGATGCTAAAGCCAATCAGCTCGTTACCGTTTGCCTTATTTGATTTCATCATGCTGGATAATACTGCCAACTCCCTCTTCAAGTGCTTTTTTCTCTGGAATTCGATGGCATAACTCTCCTAGTTCTTCCTCCCCTCTGACCATCCTTCTTTCTGTGTGTGTGTGGCACTGGGGGTTGAACCCAGGACCTTGTCCCTGCATGCTTTTGCAACTGCTGCACTACTGAGCTGTGCACACAGCCCCTTTTTTTTTTTTTTTTTTTTACTTTTTTTGAGACAGGGTCTCAATAAGTTACACAGACTGCCTCTGGTCTCGAACTTGTGATCCTCCCGCCTCCACCTTCGTCGGCGCTGCTGAGATTACAGTCATGCGCCACTGCGCCTGGCTGACCAACTTTCTTAAACTCCTTCTGTTGTTCCTATTTTCCTCGTCATATCAACATTGCCCATTCCCAACCTTCCTTCAATTTGTGGCCTTCTCTTTCATTGATACGCTCTCTGCATAAACTTGCTATCTTCTGTGGTTTTATGCTACCCATGCAGATGAATATTTAGGAAATTTCTTGATGACAAGTAATACAGCTAACTGCCTACTTGTATCTACCTTAATACCCCAAACTTAATATTCCAAAATTAAACACTGATATCACTATCAGAAATTGGCAAATACCAATTCGTAACTAGCAATTGGAGCTAGTGTTGAGAGGTAATTCACCATGACCCTTGTCTCAAAGGATCTTTTCAAGGGTGTCACACAAACAATCTTGGAAGGCAGAGGCTGTAATGACACAAATGTCCATGTCCCTCCGAAGTGCACGTTAAACTCCAGACCCTCAATGGGATTGGAGATGTGGCCTTCGGGAGGTGATCAAATCATGACGGTGACATTCTAGTGAATGGGATTCGTGCCCTAATCACAGATGCCCCGGAGAGCTCTCTGCCCCTGTTCCCACCATGCAAGGAGAAGCCAGCAGACTGCAGCTTGGATGAGGGCCCTCCCCAGTAGCTGACCGTGCTGACACCCCAGAGTCAGACCTCCAGCCTCTAGAACTGGGAGAAATCCATTTCGGCCATTTGTAAGCCACGCATCCTCAACAACTGTCAGAGCTTTGTGAACAGACTGAGGTGGGTCAGGTAGTGTTGCCCTGCGATTAACAAAGATAACTTCTTCCTCTGAAACACTGGGGTGGGGGCTTCTGGATGCGCAGTTCCCCACCCCTGATGGACCACGGCATGGGGATGTTTATCTGCCTCTGCTCCATGCTGAGTGTGGAGAACCCGGGAGGCCTGAAGCCCATTCTCTGCCTGTTTCACGAAGCTGGCTGTGGAGACCTCTCTCAGCTCCCCGCTTCCTTGTCACTGGACCTGCAGGTGGTCACTGCTGCTCAGAGATGGCCAGAGCACTCCATGTCGAAGGATAGAGGAAAGTGGCCAAGATGTTGCATAAAAAGTTTGGCACGGCGGGGTAGCAGAGACTGGAGCTGTTTGAGCAGAGCAAAGGTCTCAGGGCTGCAACTGGGGAGGGGCCAAGGGCAGGGGTAGGAGCGCAGACTTCTTGCGCACTTCAATCACGGAGGAAGCCACAGTTCTCTGTCGCAAAAGCAGAGCAGAGACCCAACTGCCCAGGGGGAACCAGAGGTCTGAACCATGTCCATCAGAACCTGGCTTCCTTCTGCCCACCGAGGAGACTCTCAATGGCACAGAAAGAATGCCACGTGTATTGAATGTGAGGAACAGCCAGGGTCAGGGAAAAACTAAACAAAAATAATCCTCTCATATTCTGTACCTCAATTAAAGGCAATATTTGCCACCCTGGGAGTCATTTTATACTTTTCCTTTCCTTTGATCTTCTCTCCTAACCTACTCCAACAAGCAGATGACCAAGTCCTGAAAATTCTACCTCTGCAGCATCTCTGCTTTAAGCTCCTTTACCATTATCTGCTTGTATGGCATTAGTTCAGGCTATCATGACTTTGGGGCTGGGGTTTAGCTCGGTTGGTAGAGTGCTGTTCTGCACTCTCTGAGGACCCAGTTTCGATTCCCAGCACAGCAAAAAATGGAAGAAGGATGTGGCAATCAACTCCCAAAGCAATCCTGAAACAATCAGTCATTGAAAACCTTATGAGGGTCGCTATGAGTCAGACCTGAGTCCACCGTACCTAACAACAGCCATGAATTTGGACTTGGACCCTTGCTCTAATGACCTACTCCATCCCTTTGCCTCAAGTCTCACTTAGTTCAAATCATTATTCACCCTGGTGCTAAACTAATCACACCAGTCCCCTGCCTACAACTCCTTTGGGGTTCCAGACTTCCCACAAGACACAGTCCCTGCTGAAATACGGCATATAAAGCCCCACCCAGTCTGGCGTCTACCCGCATCTCTAACTTCATCTCTCCTCCCTGCACCCTCCTGTTCTCCAAACCCCAAGCTTCACCTCACCCTTGCCTTTGCTGACGCTGCTTTCTCTGTCTACGATGTCCTTTCTCCTGGCAAACAGAGCGCTCAGCCCTCGGGGTGTTCAGCGTAGACGTGGCCCTCTTCCTGATGTGCTTCACCCTCTTGCACTGTAGCCCTAACTGTTCCGCACACTGTTCCATCAAAGCGCTGATGGACTTCATTGCACTGGTGAGCTCCTTGTGCAGTACTGGTCTGGGGAAGCACTCAAAAAATGCTTGGAAAGCCGGGCGAGGTGGCGCACACCTGTAATCCCAGCAGCTCGGGAGGTAGAGACAGGAGGATCGCAAGTTCGAGACCAGAGGCAGTCTGCGTAACTTAGCAAGACCCTGTCTCAAAAAAAAGTTTAAAAAAATGGGCTGAGGGTGCAGCTCAGTGGTTCACCACGTGCAGAGCATGCAAGCGCAAGGCCCCGGGTTCAACTCCCAGCACCGGAAAAAAAAGATGTAATTCTTCTTGCTAAAGGAAGAAACTGTCTAAAGCTTACCTGTTGGGTCCCTGTTCGGGCACCAACTATGTTGGGCCCCACGTTCGGGAGCCAACTCTATGTGGGGCACGTGCCTCCCCATCCGGCCTGGAGGTTCGGATGGGCTGCGTCGCCGCGCACACAGATACTAAACACAATTCACTCGGGACCCTCAGATGAGAGGTGCAGACTCCTGAGCCCTCGGGACCCTGGAGGAGATGGGAGAAAGGAAAAGCTTCAGGTGGTTTTGCCTTCCAGGGGCAAACACCTGTGTTGATCGTCTCGGTGGTCACAAGGAGACAGCTGTTGCTTCGTTGGTGATCAGACAGAGAGCAGGTTCTTCTCCTTGTTGAGGATTGCGACGGGAGAGCATTCTTTCCTCACCAAAGTTCCGGGGGAGAGCAGCGGGATAGGTGTTTCCTCATCGGTGGTCCGGGTAGGAACAGGCGAGAAGGCGCAGAAAGGGGTGCCAAAAGGGAGCCTAAAAAGGCCTGAAAAAGGTGTGCCAAAAGGATCGAGCTGCCAAAGCGCAGCTCTTTATGTAGTTCGCCCATGGAATGGCCTGAGCCAATCAGCTTTCAGTCCAATTGTCCAATCAGGAAGGGTTTTGTACAAACATGCAACCAAGTTACTTTCATTTTCCCTAGATTTCTAACTTACAAACCAGATATTCAAATGCCATTTTCCCAGTTTGGGAGTTTTTGCCAATTTCCTCCCAATTTTTCCCTACACTTACCTACTATAGACTGACTGTGGAATATCTCCCAACCACTTAGAATCCATCTAGAGACAAAATTATGCATGAGTGTGTGTGTACACATGTCATATACATGGAAGTGATTATGTATATCTAGAAAACAACTTTGCTGGTATCTCACACTTATTGAACCACCAGCAAAAAAACCTTAAGTGTCCATAAGAGTTCAGCAACAAAAGCAATCCAAAAACAGAGAGTGGAGGCAGCTGAAAAATTATAAATTGCTCAAAAGACTATCTTGGGTCAATGCAAGAAGAAAATCTGAGAAAATTTTCTTAAAAAGAAATAAATAAATGAAAGAGAGCATTGCAGCTTCAGAGCTCAACTTGTGCCCAATCTCTTTGTGTGAGATTTTTTTCATTCCAACATGTACCTCCCAAGACAAGCATAACAGTGACCTCTAAATCATGTGTCTCTTCAGGGAATAGCATGTAATAAGCACAGCCTTCCTTAAGGGGATTTGTGGGTCAGGACAAAACACAGTGTGTATGTCTCATTCAGCAAAACCTGAAATGTTTATGCAGATAATATCTACTGAAAACAGGCCCTGATGGCCACCTGGCTAGGGAAAAGAAGGACACAGATGAAATGGAAGAATACATGGCTTAGGGAATATGAAAGGTGTGAGGGAATCCTTATGACTGGCTGAGCATTGTCTGGCTTTTATGTTCAGTTTCATTTCTTCTATTCCTTTCTTCTTTTGATACTGACTGGTAGGTACCACTTCTTTGCACATTGATACTACCTCACCGAGTGAGTTCACGTACCTGTTTCTCATAGCTTCAACACACGAGCCCAAGAAATAGTAAACGCCCCTGGTATAGCCATGCCAGAAACTACTTCCATGGCAAACTTGGCACCTGAAGAGCATCTCAGATTTCTACTTTTATTCCATTGTACACCTCTGGGTGACCAAACCTACTATAATCTGAGAGATGCACATAGACAATGGTGTCTTTGAAAAGGATTCACATCTAGAACATTGATCTTTTGTAGATTGCTGACTGTCTTTTTTATCTTTCTATATACATTTCAAGTCTACAGCCATACCACCCTGACGTCTGATCCCACCTGATCTCGGAAGCTAAGCAGGGTAAGGCCTAGAATACTAGGTTCTGTAGGCTTGGGAGAAGGACCCAGGAGCCTGCTCCCGAAACAATCAGCCATCGAAAACCCTATGAATAGCAGAGAAGCACTGACATAGTGCCAGGCATGGCATAGCACTGGGGAGTGTTTCATTCTATCGTACGTAAGGTCTCTACAAGTCAGACCTGACTCGATGGCACCTAACGACAACATCCATTTCAAAGTAAGTTCGAGCCAAAAAGACAAGAGATGTTACTGTTATAATGCTGCACCCCAGGGAAAAGGCAGAGAACAGACTGGAAGCTGCATTCCCAACCCGTAGGTGTAGGCAGCAGCTATCCTGCAGCCTTCTAGAAGCACTCTCCAACCCTCCACGTGGAGTGTACTGGAAGCTGTTGGGTGTGGGTGCTGGGGAAGACAGTGAGGCTACCTGTGACACTCTGTGGAGAGATGGGTGTTTCTCGCCCCCCTGCACCTGCCATGCCTCACAGAGATCCATCCCAAGGTCTCAGCTGCTCATATGTGGGAGCTGGCTGGCAAGACCAGGATTGAGTCGGGGCTGGGGGAAGTGTTCCAATGCATCCATCCTGGTTCTTTCAGATCTTTACACTTTTCTGTGTATCGCTGAATTTGGACCTAATTACATGGTTGTTGTTGTTGTTAGGTGCCGTCGAGTCGGTATCCAACCCAAAGCAACCCTCATAGGGTTTTCAATGGCTGACTGTTCGGGATTGCCTTGGGAGTAGATTGCCAGGTCCTTCTCCCATTTGTGCGGTGCTGGGAATTGAACTCGGGACCTCAGAGAGTGCAGCGCAGTGCTCTACCAACTGAGCCAAATCCCAGCCCAATTACATGGTGGGAGTATCCAAATACTTATACTTTAATTCACACACACACACACACACCCGACATGTTTTAAAGGATTTGGCATGACATTTTGTTTTTAACATTTGAGAAACGCAGCCTGACAGTGTTCTTCTGTAGTTCTGCCTGAAAGTGATGGTTCTCCTGCGCTTTGCCGAACACAGACTTCTTTTCCCTATATACTTTTGCTGGCTAGGCTGTGGGGTGACTCACCTGAGGGCGAGTTAGGGGAAATGCAAGGCTCTCAAGCCTCAGCCCAGCAGTGGGTGGAGACAGAGCCAATGCCGCATGTTCAAGCAGCGCCCTGTGCATCCGCCTTATCAGTTCACCAAAGGGCAGCACTGACATCAGAGGGAAAAGGCACACCCCACAGCTGAGAGACAGAAACCCGAAATAAACAAGCAAACAAACACGCAAACAGAAACACCGGGTTTTCTATTTTACAACAGCTGCCCGGACTTGGTCAGTTTAGTTGTCTAAGCGATGGGTCCCACGCTACCAGGGTCACTATGCTCATAGTCACTGTCCCATACACAGTCAGAGGAAGCTCCCCTCTGATGACTTCCCTTTTCTCTATGAAGTAAGAAAAGAAGCCGTCAGCTCAGAGTCAGGGCAGGAGCAGCAGAGTTGGAAGAGATCACCCTAAACCACGGGTTACGACGGTACCTCAACAGCAGATTCTTCAAAGGAGAATGTAAGTGGGATGTGTCAATCTGCCACGACTCTCTGATCACCTTTTAATCTAACACTCCAGCATCCAATCGCAAGCAATGCTCGAAAGACTACATCCTGTGTGATATCAAGGTAGGTGAACTTAACGCCTAGAAAAGAGACCCAAAGATTTCCAGTCCAATTGATAAAAGCATGCATGAGCGGGCTCACCTGCTCAGGTGAAAATGAAATTGTTCCAACTTTCACCCTAACAAAAAGCCAGCATCCTCAGAATCTGAGTAGCTTCACTTAGTGGGTGAGTGGGCCCAACATCTGGCCTGTGACTGAGCTTGTCACTACATCAGTAAGGCAATAATTATACATCTTTTCAGGACCATAGATGTTTGAGAATTGCTAAAAGTTCTTCCCAGAAAAACATAAATACACACCAGATTTTACACCCAATTTCAGAGAGTTCACAGGCTTCCATAAAGTCTGTTGCATCTAGTAGTTATTACTGCATAACAAACCACTCCGCATGTTGTAGCTTAAAACAGTACTCTTGACTTCAAAGTTCTCTGAGTCAACAATGGAGGGCAGTTCTTCTGGTCATGTCTGGGCTCCCCCAACCTCTTGGGTAAGCCGTAGGTCATATACATGGATCTGCTGCTGGGACTTAGCTCCTGGCTAGAACACCTTGGCCCCATCCCAAGTGGTCTGCAATCCTCCAGCAAGTCGCTAAGATGGAGTCTCATGGTGAATGCAGGTGTCCCAGAGGAGCAAGAGCAAATGTACACGGCCTTGTATTAGAATTGGTGCTACTGCCTCATTCTTTGGACAAAAGCAAGTCACAAAGCCACTCCATAACTAAGGGGCTATGAAATAGACTCTACCTACTATATAAAGTGTTTTATGATAATATTGCAAAGGGCATTATCAGAGGGAGGGATAAAAAACTGGGGCCATCTTTCAATCCCTTTGCCAAACTCATGAACCAGGCTAATGTATTAGCTTCTGATTACTATAACAAAATACTTGAGATAGTTAACTTACCAAGAAAAAAGGTTTGCTGTGGCTGATGGCTCCGGAAGTTCCAGCCCAGTGTTGCTTTATACCTATAATGAGGCAGCACATTATGGAGGGAGTGCCTGGCAGAGCACCCTAATTATCTCAGGACCAAAAAGCAGAGAGAGGAAGAGGAAGGGGCTGGTGTCCCACATGCCCTTCCAGGGCATTCATTCCCTAAGGGCCTAATAATACCTACTAGGCCCCACCTCCTACAGGTTCCACCACCTCCCAAGAGTACCATCTTGGAGGCCAAGCCTTTTACACACAGACTTTTGGAGGACATTTACCTAAACCATGGCCACTAGAAATTTTCTGCAATGAAGTGAAGTAATAGGGATGTTGTTGTTGTTGTTGTTTTAAATCAGGAGCTTATTTTTATTGTGATATGTAAGTACAGAAATCAGTAACTGTTTGCATTCCAGAAAATGTCCTCTTGCTTCAAGTCTAAAGCAAACAGAATATCTTTGTACTAATGAAAGGAAGAAATTTTCAGTACTTTTGCTTTCTGAGAGATAAATACATAATAAATGAAAGTGAGTATGAAAACTGACACAGATGTTTGGAACATGCAGTATATTCACATCTTAGCTATTGCTGCTGTTGTTAGGTACCATCAAGTCATATCCAACTCATAGCAACCCTCATAGGGTTTTCAATGGCTGATTGTTTCTGGATTGCCTCTGGAGTGGATTGCCAAGTCCCTCTCTCATTTTTGATGTGCTGGGAATCCAACCTGGGACCTCAGAGACTGCAGGGCAGCGCTCTACCAACTGAGCTAAATCCCAGCCCCACGTCTTGGCTAGCCCATCAATATTGCTAACATTCACCCCACAAGATTCATGTTCAACCCATGATGTTCTGTTTCAGTAACAAAGAGAACTGGAGCTGTGTGGGACACATTTATTTCCAACAATCAACTGTGTGGCATGAGACTCCAAGTCTCCCAAGTGTTTCATCCTTTGGTAAGCGTGTATTAAATAACATTACAATTTCCCACGAAACCAGGGTCCTAGAAAGCAGAATTTCCAGAAAGCCTAGGAAAACTTTAGAACACCAAAAACTCCAGACAGTAAATACTGAACACAGAATGCATCCTGGCGTGTGATGACAGCTCAGTGGCTTAACAGCACCAGGAAACTCACCTGTCAGTAGGTCCGGTTATGATCATGTTTTCCTTCCCCTAGAAAGAATATCGAAAAGAAGATAATTGTGGAAAACTCAGTGAGTAATTTAGCGTAGTTGGCTGATTTTAGACAAAATACAAGCTTTTTGTTCATGTGCATTTAGTTCAACATTGAATCTTTCTTTCCCATTAATAAAGGATATATATGTTTAATTGAAGAGCTTTTCTTGGATAGTCTAAAGCTGTAATTCTTCTCACAGGCATTTTTTTCCTTCTAAATTACAAGGCCCACAGCTGTACCACTGAGGCTTCTGATCTTGCCAGCTCTTGAAAGCTAAGCAAGGTCGGGCCTGGTTAATACTTGGATGGAAAACTACCTGGGAACACCAGGTGCTATAGGCTTGGGAAAAGGACCCGGCAACCCACTCCCTAAAAAACCCCACTGAAAACCTTATGAATAGCAGAGAAGCACTAGCAATATTGTTTCACCTGTTGTACACTGGGTTGTCATGAATCAGACACCGATTCGACAGCACTTAATAACAACAACAAATTACAAGAGAGTTGCTGTAATGGCTGAATCCACAGGGATAAATCCTCCATCTTAGCTCAATGCCCTTCCTACAATCCTGTGTTGGTTTCCTATTGCTGCTATAACAGATTGCTACAAATTTAGTGGCTTAACACAAATTTACTCTCTTACACTTCTGGAGATCAGACAGCTAAACGGTGTTTCACTAGACTAAAATCAAGGTGTCAACAGGTTGCATTCTTCTTTGGAGGCTTAAGGGAGCATCTATTTTCTTATACTTTCTAGCATCTGTGGGCTGCTTATATTCCTTGGCTTGTGTCCCTCTTCCGTTTTCAAATCCTGCAATGGCTGCTCAAGCCTTTCTTGTACCACACCATTCTGACCCTGGATCTTCTGCCTCCCATTTCCAGGCTTAAAGACCTTGTGATTACAGTGGACCCACTAGACAATCCAAGAAAATCTCCCCAGAATAAGGTTGGATGATGAGAAACTTAATTCTGTTTTCTACCTTAACTTTCTTTGTCATGTAGCAACATATGCACAGGTTTCAAGGCTTAGGAAATGGACATCTTTGGTGACCATAATTCTTTCTATGACAAACCCAAGCCCAACCTACTTGTTTTCTTAGGCTACCTTAGATATTGATACCTAGTAGTGTAAAGCAATTCTTCCAATTGAAGCTTTCTAGTACATACATATGATATTGAGCAGAGGTTTTCCATGAATGCAAATTGCATCCTCTCAATGCAAATTCTAGAAATAGCAACTATGTCATCATTGAAATATAGGAGAATGTAACAGGCTTTATCAACTATAACAAGGGGCTCCTGAAAGAATATAATTGGAACTTTTTAAAATATAAGATGTGATCCAAAGATATAGTGAATGTTTAAATTAAAGAAAAAAAATTGTTACCGTGAAAGACACATTGCCACACATTCCCCTCAGAACAGCGCCCTCTTCTCGGATGGCACCGATTCCATTGCTCCTGCCACTCTCCGAAGTAGTTCTGGAAGTCATCTTTTGCGCATGTCTTTAGTTGTGCTGTGGTGGTTGCCTCAGTGTCCTAAGTTGACTCAAAATGTTTACCTTTCAAGGTCATTTCAACTTTGGGGAAGAGCCAGAAGTCACACAGCGCCAGACCCAGTGACGAAGTGGATGACGACACACCGTACTGTGTTCATCTGACAGAAATTGCCCTATGACGCGGCGTGTGACACGGAGTGCTGTCATGGTGGAGGATGAAACCATCTGCCTGTTTCACAGACCATTTTCTCTGCAGGTCATCTCTTAAATGAGCTAATAATCTCCTATAATATTCAGAGGTCACTCTCGTGTTCCTGGGTACAAACTCAGTTTGCACAATTCCATCAAAGTCAAAACAAACAGAAAACCAACATCACCTTGCTATGGGTGTTGCCTGATGAGATTTCTTTGCACAGGGAGAATTGGATGATTCCCATTGAGCGCTCTGAACCTTGGCTTCAGGATCATAAGCATAGTGGACACTTGTTACAAGGTTTGGCATGCTGATTTCCTTAGAATGGCCCTCAGCGGCAGCAGTCAGCATACTCTTTAAGATCACACCTCATATGATTGGTAAGCCGTACCCACAGACAATTAAATGTCTCATGCTTAATTATTCATAAGGTCCTTGATTTATTATAAGCCTTCCACAAGTCCACTAGTTACTTCTACCCCTTTTTCTTCTTTGCAAACTTGTTGTTGTTGTTAGGTGCCGTCGAGTTGTGTCCGACTCATAGCGACCCTCATAGGGTTTTCAATGGCTGATTGTTTCGGGATTGCCTTGGGAGTGGGTTGCCACATTCTTCTCCCGTTTTTGTGGTGCTGGGAATCGAACTCGGGAACTCAGAGACTGCAGAGAAGTGCTCTACCAACTGAGCTAAAGCCCAGCCCCTTTGCAAAGTAGGTGATAATAATCGCTGCCTGTGTTAAGGTAGTAATCAATGCCTTCAGTTAATTTATTAAAATTGTTAGATAAAAATGAGCAAGCTTCTTGTTCTCAATTTATAATAAACTGGAACAAAAGTTATTCTGCCCATCTGCAAGTGACGATTTGCAGGATGCCGGAGGTATTTAAAGGCTGTGATCTAATTCTCTGTCCTTTCAGAACAGTGATGATGGTCTACTCCAGTGTTTAGCAAGGTATGGCAGGATGAAAGCAGGCATTCTCAAACTCGAGAAAAAGAAATAACAAATTCAAACAGTTAAGAAATTATAAAATTAAAAAGGCCTGGAATAAAGACGACAGTAGCTATTGCAAATAAATGGCAGAGGGCATTAATTTCCTTGGTGGTTAAACAGTATTTAAATAGTGGCTGCCTTCTTTTTTAATGGGTACAACTTAATTTGAAATATTGTTGTAAAATAGCACAGTGTTGTATTTGGAAGCACAGGAAATACGAAAATGCATTAATGCTAACTTGGAAGTAGGGTCTCTACGTGAGGCAGCAGGCCTTTTGTTATGCTATTGCAGTAGAAAAGCTACTTATGTCTCCGTTAAGAAATGTTCACTCAAAAGTGATGCTGCAATGTGTAGATATTCCCATTACCAGTAGAAATTTGGGAGAAAGAAATAAATAGTTGTGAGCTGTTTATTAGCTCACTGTATAGTTACTGAACAGGAACTATGGTGAGCATTAACTATAGTCACATAAATCATGAGTAGTCTTCTAGTATATTCAGAGTGGCTAATGCTGGGACCCATCTGGAAAGGAAGTCGTATAATGTGCTGTGTAAACAAATCCTGAGTCTACACTTTCCTACGCAGCAGGGGCAGTATGCCCTGTCCTAGGCTCAGGGAGCAGTGAATCATGTTCCTGTCCTATACCTCAAGCTAGCTGGGATCAAAGAAGTGAACTTTCCACCTAGATTGATCTATTTGAGTTTTTCCCTTGGTGCCTGCCTGTTTCCACCTGGTATATATTTCCCACTTTTCCCTTGGAATAGCTCCTGGTCCACATCTCACTGTGAGTTTAGGCATCACTCTGTCTGAGAAGTGTTTCCTGGCCCCACCTGCCCAGGCCTTCCTACACCATGGTAGGCTCCATTTGTCACCATGTTTGGTGCACTGTGTTAGAAATACCGGCTCACTCATTCTCCCCAGCACAACCCCAAATAGTGAGTCTCCCTCCTGCCCCAAGACAAGGTCTCTTTTTCATAGTACTCTCCTTGTCTGACACACAGTGAGTGATCAATAATTTTTAGTAGAATAAATAGATAAGTGGACAATAAATGAAGAATGGGAGGGATGGAAGACGTCTGGGAGAAAGATACTTAATAATACTTAATTCACAGCAACTGTAAAACTTTTATAAGAGAAGTACCACTTGTCACCTGCTATGATCTAAGAAAAGGGTCAGTCCCAGCAAACTTGTTCTCCCAGAATTGCCTAGATTAGAGAGTGCCATCCTGTGTAAGACACTCAATCACTAGCAAGCAAACAGTGCATCCGTGTAAAGAAGAAACTTTGAGAAATCTAATTAATTTGCTTCTACACAGAGATATGGGTAAGTAGAAGGGTACAATTTTGATTATCTCACAAAATAATGTTAAAGACATTTATGAAAGCAGGTTTGAGGCTATGTGGATATTAATGAAGTGAACGACTGATACTGGCTGTCCTTGAAGGGCAATTATCAGTGGAATATTGTCAGCTTGCCTGCAGCTATACCACTGTGGTGCCCAATCCTGTCAGATCTCCAAAGCTACTAAGCAGGGTCGGGCCTGGTTAGTACTTGGATGGGAGACCACCTGGGAACACCAGGTGCTGTAGGCTTAGGAGCAGGACCCGGCAGCCCACTCCTAAAAACCAATCCACCTTTGAAAACCCTATGAGTAGCAGAGATGCACTAACAATAGTGTTTTGCCTGTTGTATGTAGGGTCACTATGAGTCAGACACCGACTCGATGGCACCTAACAACAACATTGTCAACTTGGAGAAACCTTCCAAGCTGTGTGTCCCAGGGATTAATTCTGGAATATACCACATCTCTTATCTATGCTAGGTTCATAATGAAGGTATTGAAAATAGGCAGCTCAGTACCTATGCGTACTGCCACTGCTTGTGTTCTCTAAAGACAGAATGAATTTCAAATGACTGATAAAATTGGTAAATTTCCCTTAAAATGAGATTTAAAATGGAAAGACACAGCATGTGTAAATTTAGAAATTGCTATGGTTTGAATATGGTTTGTCCCCTCTGACGCTCATATTGAAATTTAATCCTCATTATGAGATATTAGGACTTTAGGAGGCACACTGAGCTCTGTCCTCACAAGTGGATTAATTCATATATGTGATTAATGGGTCAGTGGCTTACTGGCTCTTCTCCAGAGCTCTAAAAGTCGGTCCAGCCAGGATTCTCACACACTCTTTGTCTCTAACCATGTCCCGCCTGGACCACCTCAGGGCTCTGCCAGCTAAGAAAGCCACCACCAGACGTGGCCTTTCCAGTGTAAATTAGAACCATGACCCCAAACCTCTTGTCTTTGTAACTTACCTAGTCTGTGGTATTGTATCATTAGCAACCAAAACAGATGAAGACAGAAGTCAAAATAAATCATTCACATGCAGAATAAAGTATAATTGACAGGTAAGCCTTAAGTACCAAAGAAAACAACTGGGAACCAAGGAGCACGGCTACATTTGACCAATAAGCTGGACGATAACATAAATGCTGGGAGCCTGTGGTTCTTAATCAGGGATGGTTTGTGTCAACAGGGCACATTTGGTAGCATCTACAGGCACTTTCTCCCGGTAATCTTATTAGTAGCTTTTAATGTACAGCTTAATGGGGTCTCATTATGACAATTCCCTACATGCATTTCATCATATGCTGCTCATGCTCACCTTCCCACTTACCCTCTCACAACCCCCTCCCATCCTCTCCCTCCTCACCAATGGTCCCCTGCTACTTGCGTGATTGTTTTATGTGTATATCTATCTATAGACGGACATCCCAATTTTGCTTTCTTTTCCCCATTCCCCTTTCTTCTGGCCCCACCCATCTTCTTTAGTCTGTTATCTTTCCCTTCTGCTTTCATGACCTGTATGCTTTAATAGTGGTATGTATCGATGGAGGCATTTTTGATTGTCACGGATGGAAGAGTCCTATTAGCAGCCAGCGGATGGAAGCCCTGGACACTGCTAGCATCCCACATGCAACAAAAGCTCCCACAACAAAGAGTTATCTGGTTCAAATTTTCAGTTGTCCTAAAGTTGGGAGACCAACAAATCAAGAAATCTTGTGATACACGAATCATTAAAAGAAATGATAATAGGCACTCAAGGTTTCCCCACAGCCATACTTTATACTGAATCTCCTTTGGAATACTGTCTCCCATTCAGGGTATTATGCTTTCAAAGGTACAGACTGTGAATAATTGGAAATAGAGTCTATAATGATTTCTCATATCTTGACATTCTGCTTATGCAAGTAACATTTTGCTATTAATCTGTCTCCCACCTATTTAGAAGACCTGGAAATAATTCATGTCTTTCTTGAAGCTGAGTTCTGTGTCTTGGGTTAGTGTCAAGAAAGTCTAAAATTCTTGGACTAAAAAGCGCTTTACAAATACACTGTAAAATAAACAGGAAAAAAAGGAAAACTGAATCAACATTAAGTTGAACATTCTGGAGAATTAAGTCAGTTCTCAATTATGTGCTAAAAGAAAAATCTCTAAAATACATAGAAAAATATCAAATATACCAAGAATACAGATACCACAAAACTCTCAATGAATTGGCCAAAACGCTTACATTACCAACATCAAACTGTCCCAAAGGCTCAACATGTTTTAGTAATATGCATTTTATAGTTAGAAATGTGGTTTAAAAAATGAAGAATGAAAGATTCCAAAGCAAAATAAACAATCTTTGAGTAACTTTAGAGTAGATAACAGTCCAGGAAAGGAATAACATACTGGATATGAAGTTAGAAGTGATCATTTTAAAGAATGGGAAAAGACAAGCAAGGTTTTGTGGTGAGAGACTTAATTCGTGAGGCTATGTTGAGTGAAATGATACAGTGGAACTGTTTTGTGTGGTCCTGGCCATGTTTCCATTGGATGGGCACTGCACTGATCCCACCTACATTTTGCAGCCAAATATGAGAAAATGTGACTTTAACCAGATAGCTGTATAATACTGTTATTTAAATTTCAAAATAAGCGTTACATTTAGAATAAAAATCACATGTTAGGTAAGTATTAAAAAACACACCCTAACTATATATGGCCTGCAGCTGTAGCCTTGTGGCATCCGATCCCATCAGATCTCGGAAGCTAAGCAGGGTCGGGCCTGGTTAGTACCTGGATGGGAGACCGCCTGGGAACACCAGAAGCTGTAGGCTTGGGAGAAGGGCCTGGCAACCCCCTCCCAAAGGTCAATCTGCCATTGAAAACCCTATGAACAGCAGAGAAGCACTAACAATAGTGTTTCCCGTTGTACAGAGGGTCGCTATGAGTCGGACACCGACTCGACGTCACCTAACAACAACAACAAACTATATATGAGCATAACTTGGGTCTACGTATTTTCTGAATGCTCTGTGATGAGATTTAATCTAAAATGTTTTAACTCATTAACCAGCTCTTTAAAATGCATTATGTTCTACTTTGGTAATATACAGTCTGATAATTAAGTGTACATCACTTTTATTATTGTGATGTAATGTAATATGGAATTGGAGAAAAATGTAGTAAATCTTAGATAAAAATTTTGTTGAGACAGGGTCTTGCTAAGTTGTACAGGCTGCCTGTTGCCTCACACGCTAGAGTCACTGGCATTACAGATGTGTGCCATGACACCCAGTGAAAAATCTTCTCGCCTCATAGCCAGTCATCCCAACCCCTTCACCAACTATGTCTTTTTCCAGAGATACCAATATACAATTAGAGATATTTTTAGAATTTCCTTCCTTAGACAGTGGAGAGAAGCAAGATCCAACTGGGTCAACTCTTGAGTAATCAGAAACTAATCATATCCAGCATTTCCCAACTCATGCCTTTCTCAGTTCTGGAAAATTCTCTGCCATTGTCTCATCGTAGATGGTGATCACCAAACCTCTATCTACCCCATCTCCTTCTGGAACTCCTCCCGAGACAAATGTTAGAGCCCTTCGCTTCACTCTGTTTAGCTTTTTCCCCACTTCTTTTCCCTACATTCTTGTTACCTCTTCAGACAGCAACTGTGTAGCCAAAGCCCTAAAGGGATGGACCAAGGAGGCCCCCGCTGAGAGCCAGAAGCCCTGGCACCAAGAGGGGCCCCTACCAGAAAGGGAGTCTCACAGTTCTGATAAATGATGTCACAGCCAGGTATACATACACATATTTCCTGGCTTTTGTTTCAGCTTTTGAATAAAACTGTAAAACTGCTAGCTGGGGTTTAGCTCAGTTGGTAGAGTGCTGCTCTGCACTCTCTGAGGCCCTGGGTTCGATCCTTAGCACAGCATAAATGGGAGAAGGACCCGGCAGCCCACTCCCAATACAATCCCAAAATAATCAGCCATTGAAAACCCTATGAATAGCAGAGAAGCATTGACACAGTGCCGGGCATGGCACAGTGTCAGGGAGCGTTTCTCTCTGTTGCACATGGGGTGCAACCTGACTCACCTGACTCAACAGCACCTAACAACAACATAAAACTACTATGAAGAAAAAGGCAGACAGAAACCAACGACTTTTCTTTCCCCAGTTTGACTAATATGGAAAGAACCCCTTTTCCTTTTATGAATTCCTGTCTCCTGGGTTGGTTGGTTTGTTCTGCTTTGTTTCATATTTGGAATACAGAGAGTAATGAGCGCAAGTTCTTTCAGTTCACCAATATTCTCTTCCGCTATGTCTAACCCACAGTCTAATCTATGGTATTAGGGCTTTCTAGAGAAATAAAAGCAATGGCAGAGAGGGAGAGGATGGATCTTTGTTAGGAGAATTAGCTCACACAATCATGGAAGCTAAGCAGTCCCCACAGTCTGCCACCTGCAAGCTGTAGAACCAGAAAACCCAGTGGTACAAGTCAGTCTAAGTTCAAAAGCCTGAGAACTGGGATGAGGGGTTTATGATATAAATTTGAGCCCAAAGCCAGGAGTCCAGCGTCCAGGGGCAGGAGGGGATGGGCACCTCAGCTCAAATGAGAGACCCTTGCCTTTTTGTTCTATTCAAGGCCTCAAGGGACTGGATGCTGGAATCCCCATGAAGAGGGTGATCTTCTTAGTCTTTCACGTCAAGGCTAACCTCCTCCCAAAACAGCCCTTCAGGCACACTGAGAAAGGATGTTCAGTCAGCTCTCCGGGCCTCCCTCAGCACAAACACACACAAAATTAACCATCACACCTGTCCACTGAGTTTTGTGTTTTTGGTAACTATATTTTTCTTTTCTAGAAGTTCTCTGGGATGGGATTTAGCTCAGTTGGTAGAGTGCTGCTCTGCAGTCTCTGAGGTCCTGAGTTCCATTCCCAGCACCGCAAAATGGGAGAAGGACTGGCAACCCTCTCCCAAGGCAATCCCGAAACAGTCAGCCATTGAAAACCCTATGAGCATCACTGTGAGTTGGACTTGGCTCGACAGCACCTAACAACACAACAACACAACACAAGTTCTCTACAGTTATTTTTCAAATCTGCCTTTTCTTTATTGCCAGTGCCTTCTTTTTATTTTTATTCCTTCTTTAATGTTCTTATTTAATTTCTTTTAAAGTATTTGTTGGTGATTTTTGTTTGTTTACCACTTAATCATGAAAGAACAAAATTCCAGCCAATGGGGTAGATTGAACTGACATGGGACAAGGTCCTGTCACTTCAAATACATGTTTAAATAAAAGAGTGCAATCAAATCAAATTAAATATGTGGGTTGTAAATTTAGAAAGAGAAATCTGAGGTATTATAAATGAATAGGAAACTCGAAGAGTGGAGTGGAGTTGACTTATATCCTCTACCCACCATCTGATTCCTACATTGAAGTCCTAACCTCTGGTACCTCAGTATGTGACCTGAGCTTGGAAAAAAGTTTACTACAGATTTAATTGGTAAGTTAGGATGAGGTCATACTGGGGTAGGGTGGGATCTTATATAAAATTTAATAAAAAAATTCCAAATGAATTCTGGCTTTTTGTTTCATTTTGTTTTGCAATGCTGTGGATTGAACCCAGGGCCTCATGCATTCTAGGCAAGCACTGAGAATTTTTTTAAAAATCTACATATGTTCATCTTGTAGCTACTAAAAAACATTAATTCAAAGAAAAAAGTTAAGGATACTTCAATCATAGTATATAACAGACAGATGCACACACGCGCACGCGCGTTTCATTTGTCTCTTTATAATCTTTGCTATTTCCTTCCTTCCACTAGTCTTTATAGTCCCTTAAGTTGTTAATTTGAGAATATTTTTGTGTGTTTTAATGTAAGCATTCATAGGTATAAATTTACTCCCTTTAGCATTTCTTTCACTGCATCCATACACTTTGGAATGTTGTTCTTTTCTTTTAATTCATCTCTGCCTTAGTCTGCTCATCATAAAAAAATACCATAGATTGTGTGGTTTAAACAACAGGCATTTATTTTCTCAAGATTCTGGAAAGCCCAAGATCCAGGTACCGGTTGGACTGGTGTCTGATGAGGGCCCCCCTCGCAGGCTGCAGATGGCACCTTCCTGCTGAATGCTAGAGGGTCATCTTCTTTGTGGACGTGCAGGAGAAGGACAAGTGCTCTGGTCTCTTTCTATACAGACACTAATCCTCCCCAAAGGCTGTGACTTCATTTAACCATAGTTACTTCCTTAGACGCCTCATCTCCAAATACAGCCACACTAGAGGTTAAGGATATAAGTTCTAGAGGGACACAAACATTCAGTCCATAACATGCTGCCCTGTCTCTCCCAAATGTATATTTTTTTGTATGAAAAATGCACTTATTCCATCCTCACAGCCCCTAAAATCTTCCCTCTTTCTAACCTCAACTCTTCAGTTCAAAGTCAAAAGTCCTATCTAGATATCATCTAAATGCAGTATGGGTGGGATTCCACAGTGGTGCGGGCATTGACAGACGTAAAATAGGGATCCCCCCCTCCCAAAAGACAGAAGTGAGAATGAAGAAAGGAGTGATGTGCCCCAAGAAGGCTCCAGCCTATCAAGATAAATCCCATTGTGGCTTAAAGCTCAGATTAACCTTTGGCTTGAGGTTCTGCCTCATTGATCCTCTGGGAGGAACAAAGGACCTGCCTCCGGGCCGTAACACCCTGAAGTTGTGCTGGGCAGGTGCTGTCTGGCCTATTGACCAAGGCAGTAGCCCTGATGATCTCGGAATTGGCTTTGAGATAATTCTTTCCTTTTCTTGAAGGATAGCGCACATTTGCTCTTGGACATCCCTAGTGTCCCGTCCTGTAAGATCCCACAAGTCTGATAGGCTTCCTCTATTGTACTGGGATTCCTTCCATCTTCCTTGGTTCAAACTGGCAGTATTTCTGCTCATATAATCACATAACCTCTGACGGAGTGGTGGTCCAACCATACCCTTTCCAACGTGCTCTCTCAGTTCTCGCAATACAGACAGGCTGAGAACTTTCAAAATCTGCTCCATTTGCTTACCAATGCCTTCCATTCATTTTTCTTGAGTTTTGCCATAAGTAGCCAGGAAGAATGATGGCACACCTTCAACACTTTGCTTAGAAATCTCCTCGGCTACACATCCAGCTGCATCATTCCTGAGTTCTGTCTTCCACAAAACACCAGAACACAATTCACTTAAGTTCTTTGTCACTTTATAATAAGCTTCACCTTTCTTCCAGTTTCGGTGCCTCCTTTCTGTCTGAGGCCTCAACTGAGTAGTCTTTAGTGTCTCTATTTCTACCAACATTTTGTTCATGATTATCTGTGTATTCTCTAGGAGAAGGGACATCCTTTCCAGCTCTCCCCTTTTCTTTCTGGCTTCTTACCCTAATCACCTTTCCTGTAGATATTTCTGCCGATAGTCCCTCCATAGCATGCACTGCAAAACTCCTCTGGTCTGTACCAATTACTCAATTACAAAATGACTTCCGCATTTTTAAGTATTTGTTACAGCACCACTCCACTTCATGACACCAAATCTGTTTTAGCTTGAGTTGCTATAACAAAATGCCGGAGCTTAAACGACAGTGGCTTAAACAACAGAAATTTATACTTATTATAGTTCAGGATTCTGGAAGCTGGAGAGTGCAAGGCCAAAATCTGGTAGTATTTGGTTTCTGGTAAGGGCTCTCTTTCTGGCTTGTAGTTGGATGCCTTCTCACTGTGTCCTCACAGCCTTCCCTTGGTGTGTGCACACAAGGAGAGAGAGTGAGCTCTGTTTCTCTTTTTATAAAGACACTAATACTATCAGTAGCCTGCAGCCATACCACTGTGGTGTCCAGTCCCCTCAGATCTCGGAAGCTAAGCAGGGTCAGGCTAGGTTAGTCCTTGGATGGGAGACCGCCTGGGAACACCAGGTGCTATAGGCTTGGGAGAAGGACCTGGCAGCCCACTCCCAAAAATCAATCTGCCATTGAAAACCCTATGAACAGCAGAGAAATACTGGCAATAGTGTTTCACCTGTTGTACGTTGGATTGTTATGGGTTGGACAACTCGACGGCACCGAACAACAACTACAATACTCTATTATTTTCTGTGTCTCGTATAATTTCTTTCATATGAGGAAACACAGACAAACCGAGGTATCTGCTACCAGGGAGGGAAAAGTAATTGTTGCTGCTGGGGAAGGATCTGTGCTCAGGAGCACACTTCCTTTTCTGAACCAGCTTCCAGCATCTCTTTCTCTCTAAACGCACGTGCTTCACTATGAAGTGTGAGCTCTCTCTCACCCTTTGTCTAAAAAACTCAAACCTCAGCTCCACTTCTCTGTTTCATCCTGAAATTCTTTTCAGTGACCGAGACAAGGACCCCAAATCTCCTCTGAGTGGAGGTCCCAAGAAGGGGTGCACCTCAGTGCAGGCGGTAACATTGGGGCACAGCACCCCCAAGCCCACTGAGAAGTGCAGGCTCCTTAAGAGCGCTTCTAGGGGATTATTAGGAGCCTACTGGCTCCTTAATCTTCCCTCTACCAGTCATGCCATCTGCTGGGAGGAGCCAAGGTCTCGCTAACCTGGCGGCTTCCCTCGGAAGCATCGAGGGGACTCTGCCCTCCTTAATGACTCTCCTCACGACAGTGTATGCATTGGTCAGAGCCAACTTCGGGAGAGTCTGTGGCCCCTCTGATCAAGAGGACAGGTGACGTACTGAAGTTTTAGGGCCCTTTTGTGGGGTCCAATCATTCCCTGGATTCTGGATGACCTTGAAGGGCAAAGGCAAAAATACTGGCCACCCTCTTGGCCCCAGTCTTCTGACTGGCGCTGAGTTCCAACTCCTGGTTGTTGAACACTAGGAGGTCAGTTTTGCTAGTCTTTGAAGAGTAACGGTTTTTAATTTTAACGTTGGGGTAACAACTCAAGCTAAAACAGATTTGGTATCATGAAGTGGAGTGGTGCTGTAACAAATACTTAAAAATGCGGAAGTCATTTTGTAATTGAGTAATTGGTACAGACCAGAGGAGTTTTGCAGTGCATGCTATGGAGGGACTATCGGTAGAAATATCTACAGGAAAGGTGATTAGGGTAAGAAGCCAGAAAGAAAAGGGGAGAACTGGAAAGGATGTCCCTTCTCTTAGAGAATACACAGACATAGACACACAGCACCTTCAGCTCTTAGGTGTATGTTTTAGTCACAAATATATGGTGTCAAACACTTTACAATAACCTAAGGTAATAGTTGCTCAACCAACTAGAGTTATAAAGCGATCTTGAAGAACATTAGCAAACAGATACTTACAGAAACCTTGACTCAATTCAGACCCAGTTTCCTAAGTAGCTAAAGGCTTGCTAAAGTCATTAGAAAGTATAAATAACCCACTTTGACAGAATACAAAGTCCCTGCTCCTTTAAGTAAGAGTTTTGTAACTACTAGGAGCAGATAAATATTTTAAGAAAGTCTTAAAGTTTTAAACATAGAACCTTTAACAGTGGCCAACCAAACCTTACATCTATTATCCTTATAAGTTTTATCTTCCACACGCCCTCTGTGACATACTTTTCCCTTTTGGTTTGTCCTCATTGTCCACTTCCATCTTGCAACAATCTTTGCTTTAGGACAAGACCTTATTTAACCACACTAAGTCTTTCCCTATCTAAAAGCCCTTCCTTTCGTCATTTGCATTTCTGTCTTTCTACTCAATAGGTTTATAGGGCATGGGAGTCTGCACTGGGTCTTTGTTGCCCTGTTTACCTCTGCTGTTGGGCTCTCCTGATGTAGGTTGGGCTTTTTCCTTAGAGCCACGAAAGCTAGACACGAGGCATCTCTGCCCAGTTTTCCTGTCTTTTACAAAACAGATCCGGCTGGAGGGCAGTATTAACGCTTAAATTTGCCCACTGGAGGAGAATTTCTCCTTGCCTGGAAAAGAGAGGCTCCTCAGCTTATGTCAGCGTCCTCCGATCCGCGCTCTAGGCTGGCTCTGACCACTTCAGCTAGCATCTCCCTGTGCCTCTTGGAGTACCTCAGAGGGTCAGAGTTCATGTCCCACAGGGGACAATTTTCCCCAGGTTTACCTGTGTGCAAAAAGGCCTGTCTGTGTCCAGATAGACAGTCATCCCCGCCAGTCTCAAGGGGTTGTGACCCCCTGAAGGCTGCCCTGGAGTACCTCGGCATCCCAAGATCCTTCTTCCGGCCCAGATCTGGCCACTTTGGACCCAGAACCTCCCCTTCCCCTTCAGGTTTAACCCTGAGAGCCCAGGGAGAAACTGTATATCCCACTGGTAAGCCTGAATGAGCATTGCTAGCCATGGCAAACAAGGCCCGGCTGGGAGGTGAGGCAACGCCGGCCCAGCCCCGCCACATGCCTTAGCCTATGACTTTTTCTGACCTTTTCACCTATGCCTGTGGTCCCACCCCTCAAATGTCAGCCCCAGGGGGAAGCTGAAACTTGGAATGCAGGAGGTCCAGGAATGTAGCACACTGTGAGAAGGGGGGGTCTTCTTGTACACTCTGTGAGCCGCAGGACAGAAGCTCCTGGAAACGAAGCCGTTGAAGATAATCCATCCCTTGCCTGAGCAGCCTGGGGTAGCTGTCCCCACTTAAATAATAGAAGTAATGGCCAGGGGTTCTGGTTTTTATATCCAGCCCATGACGCAGCTGCCACAGGCTGTAGCTTTTCCTTGTGCCCCCTGTTGAGGTTCCCTAAGAGGTAGAGATGTTAGTCGAGGGTTTCCCCGCTTTGGGTCCCAATATTGCCAAAAAGGAGGCATCAACTTCACAGGTGTTTTGTTGTTATTGTCTGTTTGTTTTGTTTTTGTTTGTTTGTTTTCTGTGGTACTGGGGTTTGAACCCAGGGCCTTGCGCTTGCATGCTCTGCAAGTGCGGGACCATTGAGCTGCACCCTCAGCCCATTTTTTTACCGTTTAAGACACGGTCTCGCTAAATTATGCAGACTGCCTCTGGTCTCGAACTTGCGATCCTCCTGTCTCCTCCTCCTAAGCTGCTCTGATAACAGGCGTGCGCCACCACACCTGGCAACTTCACTGTGATGACAGGCATGTGCCACCACACCTGGCAACTTCACAGTTTTCATGTATGTCCTTCCTTCCCCTAGAAAGAAATGAGTTGTACCTGAGGCACGTTAGCTCTTCGCCTTTTTATAAAAGAGCTCCAGTTGGGGAATCGTATAATCCCACGAGAGAATTCCTAGGGATAGAAGCTGATACCTGTCTGAAGGAGACAGCCCAGGGCACAGTGGCCTCCAGCCAGGCATGTCTGCCTCCTGGAAGGGCTGATGGAGGGTAAGGGACAAGCACCACCCTCCCTTAGCACAATTTACACGTTTCCCCAGAAAGAGCAGACCCACAGATAAGAGGCAAGCATCTTCTTCCTTTATCATGACTGCCAAGTGTTCTGTTTATGAACCCCACGGCTGGCCTTTACCCACCCTTGATTCAGACTTGGTCTGTCTTTGCTTCATCTAATGAGAAAACAGAGGCGGTGAGTCTCCTCCTTACTGAGTACCTTATAGGTTTGGAAAAGGACGTACTGAATGGTAGAGGGCAACTGAGGAAGGACACTCATGTCAGGTTCCTTAACAACAGGCAAGATGCCAGGGGCAAGGCAGAAAATTAACTGGAGAAATCTGAACACCTGGGTTTACCTTAGCCTCCAAGCAATATGGACAGAGTTGCTTATCTTGTTTCCTTAGAATCCCAAGAATCTGCCTGGGCTGCATTTCCTCCAAGGCAAACTGTGAGAGGTTTAAGGGCTCCAGCTCCAGTGCAAGAGGACAGAGAGGTTTAATAAACCCACCATTTTCTGAAGGAGAAACAAGTAAACCCCTTCTTGTAGGGTAGATGAAACAACCCAAATAGAGATTTGTTCCAGGGCTGTAAGTAGACATATGGGCTCCTGGGGCTTTCATGTGCCTCCCATAGGCATTTAAGGAACCAATAAACAGTCCCTATATATGGCTGGGATTTAGCTCAGTTGGTAGAGCACCACTCTGCAGTCTCTGAGGTTCTGAGTTTGATTCCCAGAACCACAAAAAATGGGAGAAGGACGTGGCAACCCACTCCCAAGGCAATCCTGAAACAGTCAGCCATTGAAAACCCTATGAGACTCACTATGAGTCAGACACTACTCAACTGCACCTAACAACAACAACAACAACAAACAACACAGGAAGCGGAGTCAGGAAAGGGAAAATTTTGGATCCCTGCTGCCTATAGGCAACATGGATACAAGATTGTTGCATGTAGGTACAGATCTGGCAAACATTAATATCTGGAGACAGAAGTTTCATTAGAAAAATATAGTAGGTTCCCCAGCAGTTTCCTGGAAGGCAGGTAGAGCAGGGAAAGAGAAGGACAGCTGCAGGTCTAGCTGGGAGCTCACTGCGTTAGGGCAAGTCAGGCAAAGAGAGCTGAAGAAGGCAGTGTAGTGAGGCATTTTGGCTGTTCCTAGGGTATTTGGGTCCAGAATATGGTGCTTAAGAGTCTAGCTCCTTCAGGCAGCTCCCCAAAGGAGGTCCACCTCAGCAGGGTCTTGGTAGCCCTCTTGTAAGAAAGTGGCTTGGACTATCAGCGCACCCATCCCTGGAATGCTGAGATTAGTTCCATCTACCCGGTCGTGGTGGCACACACCAGTGAATGAGGAGGCTGAGGCAAGAGGATCACGAGTTCGAGGCCAGTTTGGGCTACACCTTCAGGCCTGCAGCAGTAGCCCTGTGGCATCTGATCCTGTCAGATCTCAGAAGCTAAGCAGGGTCAGGCCTGGTTAGTCCTTGGATGGGAGACTGCCTGGGAACACCAGGTGCTGTAGGTTTGGGAGACGGACCTGGCAACCCACTCCCAAAAAACAACCAGCCATTGAAAACCCTATGAATAGCAGAGAAGCACTAACAATAGTGTTTTACCTGTTGTACGTAGGGTCACTATGAGTCTGATAGCGACTCGATGGCACCTAACAACAACCCAGGAGCGGGGTGTGTAAAACTGGGAAAGCCCTGTTCTTCAGCAATTAAGGTGCTCATGGAAAGGTGAGAGTCTCTGGCTGGGAAGAGAGAGAGAAGATGAAAAGTCCAGCTTTTCTCCTCACAGACTGAAAGCATTTGGAATTTTCCTTCCCCAAGCCTTCAAGTCCCACCAAAGATGAGCGTTGGCCAGGAGCTGTCAGTTTCTGGAGAAGACCCTTACCCTGAAAAGTCTGACTTAGGAAAGAAAAGGCAAGCAACAGGTTACTCTCAGACCAGTTCAGTCCTTTTCACCTCTTCGGGATACAGGGGATCCAGAAAGACGCAAGGAAGACTGGGGACTATATCAGACAATATCCCTGATCAGCAATGTCAGCTGCCTTAGAGCCTTGTGCTGGACCCCAGAAAAATGCTGGAAGTCCATGCTGGCCAGCAAGAACAAAGAAATAAGATGCTTGGAGACAGCCTAAGCAATTCTGAGAGAGACCTTGACTCAGGGTGTTGTTGTTGTTGTTGTTAGGTGCTGTCGAGTCGGTATCCAACTCATAGCAACCCTCATAGGGTTTTTAATGGCTGACTGTTTCGAGATTGCCTTGGGAGTGGATTGCCAGGTCCTTCTCCCATTTTTGTGGTGCTGGGAATTGAACTTAGGACCTCAGAGAGTGCAGCGCAGCGCTCTACCAACTGAACTAAATCCCAGCCCTGACTCAGGGTAGCATCAGAAATATTGCCTGAAGTGGTTCAAGAAGCAGCACCAAGGTGATGTGAGAAAATTATCCTCAGTTCTTGTTTCCTTGTTAAGAATGTAACAAGGATTTCCTCTAAGGCTCTAATGGTAGAGAAGTGAAAGTCGGGTGTCAGTTTGTAAAGTAGAAAGAAGATCGAGTTTAGGGAAACGAGACAGGGGGCACTCTTACACCACAAGAGTGGACTGAGCAAGGGGGAGTCAGCAAACTCATGGCCAGAGGTGGGTCTTGTTATAAGTGTGATTCATTTCCATTTGCTGTTATTCATCTGAGCGTTTAGATAACTATAGGGTAGAGTTATTGTAGAATCGGTTTTCAGTTGATATCAATAGGGCATGAATTCATCTGGCAATCCCTTTACAAGGATTCCTCAAGTCTAATGATAAGCTTATTGGAATTTGGCTTTGTGATTGTTTCTTAGGCAGGTGGGGGGTGGGGGGGCATTCTCTCTGCTGCTCATTTGTAACTGCTCCCTAGCAGCCCCATCTCCAAGAACCGCCATGCTGGGAGTTAAGGCATCAGCATATCAATTTGGGAGGCACACAAATATTCAGTCCGTAACAGTCTCTAAGTGTTTTCAAATTTCCCTTGTGATGTCTTCCTTGATCCGTTGGTTAAGAGTGTGTAGTTTATCTTCCACAAACTTACACGTTTTTCAATATTCCTGTTGTTTGTTGTTGTTGTTGTTAGGTGCCATCGAGTCGAGTCCGACTCACAGTGACCCTATGTACAGCAGATCGAAACACTTGCCGATTCTGTGCCAGGCAAACCATCTTATTTATGTTTAAGCCCATTGTTGCAGACACTGTGTTAATCCATCTGGTGGATTCCTGTTGTTAGTGATTCTTATGTCCATCTTATTGCGGTCAGAAAAGAATTTGTATGATAACCATCTTTTTAAGTCTAAAGAGACTTACTTTGTGACCTAACATGTGGTCTATCCCGAAGAATGTCCCATGAACACATGAGAAGAATGTGTATTCTGTTGTCATTGAGGAGACTGTCCGACATTTGGCATTTGGGCCTATTGGTTTATTGTGTTGTTCAAGTTATTTATGTCCTTATTGGTCTTCTGTCTGGTTGTTCTATTCCTAAGATTAGGGCAAAAAAAAGAGTCTTCAAGTATTACTGTAGAAATATCCACATCTCCCTTCTATTCTCTCAATTTTTGCATTGTCTATTTTAATAGTCTTTTATTAGGTAAGTAAATGTTTATAATAGTTATATCTTCTTAATATAAAGAACATTTTAGTAATATAGAATATCCTTTATCTCATACAATCTTTTCATTTAAAGATATTTTTGTCTAATATTAGTGTTATGCTTTAGATATAAATGTCCTCCAAAGATCACAGGTTTGCACATTGGGTCCTCAGCTGCTGGTGCTCTTTGTGGATGCTACAGAACCTTGGGAGGTGGGATGTGAGCTTTGTGGAAGTGGCCCTCTGGGAGTGGGACTTTGGAAGTTATTACCTGGAGTCCCAGTTCTGGTGGCTCTCTCTGTGTATGGCTATTTTAAGTCATGTACAAATTAAAAAGTGAAATTATAGACTACTGATACAATAGTACAAACTTTTATAATTGCCCAGGTATATACCATGAGGGAGGTCTTTATTTTATCATGAAGCTGTGGCCTATTGTCCAGCGCCCTTTCATTTCACCCTGCAAGACTCCTTTGAGCATTTCTAACGGTAGATCTAGTGGTAAAGAATGATCTTAGCTTTTGTTTATCATTAAATGTCTTAATTTCTTCCTCACTTTCAAAAGACAGTTTTGCTGGATCTAAGATTCCAGGCTGACAATCCTATTACTTTTAGCACTTTGAACATCTCATCCCAATGCCTTCTGACCTCCAGAACTTTTGATGAGAAATCTGCTGGTGATTCTGTTGAGAATCCCTTGTATGCAACAAGTAATTTCTTCCTGCTTTAAAGGTTTTTAGTTTTCAATAGTTTGATTACAATGTGCTTTATTGTGGATCTTTTTGAGTTCATTCTGTTTGGAAGTTTTTGTTTGGTTTTAGTTTCTTGGTTTTCTTTCTCTCTCTCTTTTCTTTTCGTGTGTGTGTGTGTGTGTGTGTGTGTGTGTGTGTGTGTGTGTGTGTGTGTTTGGAGTACTTGGGGATTGAAACCAGGGCCTTACACGTACATTGCAAGTATTCTATCATTGGGCGGCACCCTTAGCCCATTTCTTTACTTTTTATTTTGAGGCAGGGTCTTGCTAACTTACACAGGCTGCCTCTGGCTTCAAACTTGCAATCCTTCTGCCTCCACTTCCCACATCACTGGGATTACAGGTGGGTACCACTGAGCCTGGCTCTTGTATGTTTATATTCATGTCTCTCACCAAATTTGGAGAGCTTTCAGCCATTATTTCTTCAATCTCTCTGCCCATTTCTCTCTCTCTGCTCCTTTTTCAACTCCCACAATATGCTCATTAGTCTGTTTGATGTTGTCCCTCAGGTCCCCCAGTCACTGTTCATTTTCCTTTAGTCTTTTTTCACTTTTTATTTTTTGACTCAATAGTTTTCACTGTCCTGTCTTCAGGTTGGCTGATTTTTTCTACTGCCTGTTCAAACTGTTCTGAATCCCTCCAGAATTTTTTTTTTTTATTTCAGGTATTGTACTTTTATACTCTATAATTTCCTTTTGCTTATTTTAGGTTTTCTATTTCTTTACTGGTATTTCTCTTTTTAATGTTCTGTATGATGTTTTATATTGACTTTTGTTTTCCTGACTTTCTCCACATTTCCTTTAGTTCTTGGAGCATCCTTAAGACAGTTGTTTCCAATTCTTTGTCTACTGGATCTGCCATCTTGTCTTTCTGCTGGCTTTTTTCTGTTTGTTTGTTTCCTTTTAGTGGGCCATACTTCCCTGTTTCTTTATACGCTTTGTGATTTGTTGTCATTATTATCAAAAACCAGATAGTTGAATCTAATAGTATGATAACTCTAGAAATCAGGTTCTCGTCATCCTCCAAGTTCTGCAATTTTTGTTTTGTTCTGGGTTTGTCTGTTAATGTTAGATGTCTATGTGCCAAGGATCTGCATGAAATATAAACTAAAAGTCTCCTCAGGTCTTTTCTGAATTTACATTTTTCCCTGCTGGAATGCAGCCACTTTGTAGTCACCCCTGTATATGCAGCTGTGTTCCTCCTAAAGTCTAAGTCTTGAACGTCTGGCTCCCAAAAGCAGAAAAAAAGAAATACTAAAAGAGGAAAATAAGAGAGGATAGCCCTTTAAATGACTGGAAGTCACTTCAGGTGATGGAGAGTGGCTTTCTACAATGGCTGGGAGGTGTGACAATGACTGTCTTCCTCTGTGTCTGCACCTCTGTGATCAGAAGCAGCAAGTAACAGTCAGAAACAAGACCCCTGATATTTGGAGGACAGTTTTTACTGCTCACTCTGGTTCCCATAAGCTGCCTGCCAGCTGCTGCAGGAACCTGGGCACAGGTGCTGGCCAGGGGCAGGTGGTGGATGATGGTGGCTGGCGCTGCACTGAGACCTGACGTTTACGGAAGTTAACTGCAATTTACCATCTGATGTTCTACAAGGTTCAAGCCATCAACACTCCCTGGGTCCAAAATAGTTAAACCACACAAGTTCTCCCAGTAAGACTGTCATCTAAGTGGGAAGATGGATTCTGAGTGCTTCTTACTGACCCATATTCCCAGAATCCTCCTCCCTTTATACATATATTTAAGGAATACAGAATCTACAAATACTAAGATTTCTGTTAACTAAGGTGTTTTATTTCTTCTAAAATGAAGGGGGGGGGAAGATCAACATAACCATCTGTTTCTTTTTGGAAGAAATTTTAGAGTACAAGTGCATTTATATAGAATACTGCTTCATGACGTCACCAAAAATCAAGGCTGACCTCACATCATCACTCTACCACACAAATATTGTTCCTAATGATGCCAAGACTTTATGATTCAAGATGTAGAGTAAAAGAGGAGAGAATGAGCTCCCTAAGAAAGAGAAGGTTAGATGCATGTGAAGTCTGGACTCTGCAGATTGGAAGTTCCTGCCACACCACGTGGAAGTAATTTACTGATTCATTCTCTTACTCATCCATTCATTCAGTTAATATTGATTGTGCGCCATTATTCTCCAAGTGCTATCCTAGACAGTGAAGGAAAAGACAGTCTCTTTCCCATGAAAGCTACACATACACAGACAAAAAATAGTAGAATTAACACATAAATCACACATTTCGTTTAAAGGTGGTAAATGCTATGAAGGAAATATAAAGTAGGGACAGGGAATAAGCAGTGACAGGTAGGGGAACAGTGCTGCTATTTCTAATGTTTGGGGAAGATCCAGCTCACTGCACTAATCAACCTACTATATTTGAATCACCCCCCGCACGCCTGTCAGCTTGTCATGCTGTGGGGACTTGTGTGTTGCTGTGATGCTGAAAGCTATGCCACCAGTATTTCAGATACTAGCGGGGCCACCCATGGTGGACAGGTTTCGGCTGAGCTTCCAGACTAAGTCAGACTAGGGAGAAGGACCTGGCAGCCCGCTCCCAACACAATTAGTCATTGAAAACCCTATGAATAGCAGAGATTGTTGTTGAGTCAGATCTGACTTATAGTGACCTTATGTACGACAGAATGAAACACTCCCCAACACTGTGCCATGTCCAGGACTATGTCAGTGCTTCTCTGCTGTTAAGAGAAGCACTGTCAAATATGGTGCCAGAAAACGAGCCCCACAGGCTGGAAGGCTTTCAAGAAAGGATTGGGGAAGAGCTGCCTCCTCAAAGTAGAGTCGACCTTAATGACATGAATGGAGTAAAATCCCTGGGACCTCCTTTTGCTGATGTGGCACAACTCAAAATGAGAAGAAACATAGTGTCTGCAACAATAGGCTCAAACATAAAAAGATCATGTGCATGGTATAATGCTAGATAGTGTTTTGTTCTGCTTGTACTTAGGGTCGCTATGAGTTGGATCTGACATGACAGTACCTGACAATAACATATCTGAATTTTAGTTAATTCATTCAGTAGTCAAACCTTTTGTTCAATCAGCTAATATATGATACTAAAATTAGCCTCTGTCCATGTAAAGATTTTATTGATCTCTTTTTCTAATTAAATTAAAATGTATCAAAATCTTGTGCCTGTTGCTCGGTGGATCAGGAACTTCAATGTACAAAAGCCTGAATAAATACCCACTTCACCCCTCCCCTGAGAGCCAAGTGCAATTATTAGGGTGATTCTTTATAAAGGACTTGTTAAAATGCCAAAATAGTGCCACAGAAAACACGTCAAATAAAGATTTAAGTTTTCTTTACCAAAAAAAAAAAAAAAGTGTTTAACAAGGGTTTATGGGGTTTTATGAAAACACCTTAACACCTTACAGACCTAAGGGAGAAAAGCTCTATTTAAGTGTCATACACCAACAGCAGACCACCCAATGCTGGTGACTAGAAGCCTCAGACAGGCCCATCCTTGGAAGCCTGTGTGGAGACCCTTAATTTTACGGTCATTTTAATTGTATTTGGGTTATTACCTCATGCCCCAGAAAACACCTACAGTATTTAATAAAAATGAGTGCAGAACACTGTTCTAGTTAAAGTGTATATTAACCAAAATCATAAACTAAGTATGTTTTGCCATAAATTAATGGGGTGTTTAGTGTTTTGCCTTTAAGTTGTATTTATTTTCTTATCACATGGCATGCTGCAACACAGGCCAGATCAATGTTACTGGACTTAGCATTTCAACTCATTCTGCTATCTCTAGCTCGCATGTTGTTGTTGATAGGTGCCATCAAGTCGGTATCCGACTCATAGCGACCCTGCGTACAACAGGCGAAACACTATTGTCAGTGCTTCTCTGCTGTTCATAGGGTTTTCAATGGCTGACTGTTTTTCGGGAGTGGGCTGCCGGGTCCTTCTCCCCTAGCTCACATACGCATCCACAAACACTCCTTCCTGCACATTATAAAGGGATGAGGACAGTTAATAAACTCTGCAGATATTCATAAGAATGACTACAAAAGATCACTGGAGTTGAAAAGCAAACACATCTTGAGAAGAAAAAAACCTCTACCATCATTTAGACTAGAGTCAAGCTGTGTTGCTACTGATTACAACAAAATGTTGGAATCTTTGATGGCACACAAAAGGAAAATCTGGGAAAAAATTACAATGCACCTTTATTTCATATTTGTCTAAGTCTAGACAATGGACTCCTTTTTTTGGGGGGGGGGGTCCTGGGGGTTGAACCCAGGGCCTCGCGCTTACATGCTTTGCAAGTGCTAGACCACTGAACTACAACCCTAACCCTTTTTTTTTTTTTTTTACTTTTTGAGACAGGGTCTCGCTAAATTATGCAGACTACCTCTGGTCTTGAACTTGAGATCCTCCTGCCTCTGCCTCCTGAGTCGCTGGGATTACAGGCATGCGCCACCGTGCCCAACTGACAATGGACTCTTAATTCTTTGCTTCAGTGCTCTGCTGAAAAAAAATCAACAGGTAAGGGCAACCTACAGAATTTAGAGTTGATAATCTTGCCAACATGGTCTGCCTAGATTTTCTAGCATAATTCCCTTGGATACCAAATTTGTATCTGCTTTAATTTCATTGTCATTCTATAACCCATTAAATTTATCATCTGACAATCTTCTTGTTTAAATGCCCTCAAATCTTTTTTTTTTTTTTTTGTAATTCTTAATGTGCAACCTAATGGGTCTCAGTTTGACAATTCCATATATGCATTTCACTGTACATTGCTCATGTCCACTTTGCCCTTACCATCTCCTCACCCTCCTCCCACCCTCACTCCACACCAAGGGTCTCCCTTCTGCTTGTGTATATCTTTTGTGAGTATATCTATCCACAGATGTACATCCCAGTTTTGCCATAGGGGCAATATATGTGATATTTCCTTTCTTTTCTCTCACTACACTTTCCTCTTGTCCCTCCCCCTTTTCTTTAGTTCATTATCTTTCCCTACTTAGGTCTCATCTACTTTCATGACCTGTATGTTTTAATAATGAATATATTTTGAAGTCTAACATCCACATATGAGAGAAAGCATGAGATGTTTATCTTTCTGGGTCTGGGTTCTTTCACTTAAAATGATCTCTAGTTCCATCCTTTTTCCATCAAATGCCATAATTTCGTCCTTCTTTATGGATGAATAAAACTCCATGGTGTATATATACCACAATTTCCTTATCCACTCATCTACTGATGGACACCCAGGTTGATGCCAAGTCTTGGCTATTTTGAACAAAGCCACAATAAACATGGATGAGCAGATATCTCTGTGGTATATGACTTATATTTCTTTGGCTATATACCCAGGAGTGGGATAGCTGGGACATAACGGTAGTTCTATTTTTAGTTTTTTTTTATTTTTTGAGGAACCTCCATACTGATTTCCATAGTGACTGCACCAATCTACATTCTCACCAGCAGTGTATAAGGGTTCCCTTCTCCTTGCATTCTTGTTAGCTTTTGTTATTTGTTTTCTTGATGGTAGCCAATGTAGTTTTGATTTGCATTTCCCTGATGGTTAAGGATGTTGAATATTTATTCATTTGATTTTTGGCCATTTGTATTTCTTCTTTTCAGAAGTCTGGTCAGTTCTTTTGACCATTTTTTGATTGAATACTTTGCTTTTTCAGTGTTTAATTTTTTGAGCTCTTTATATATTCTATGCCTGATGTATTGCTGGCAAAGATTTTATCCCATTCTGTAGGTTGTCTCTTCATTTTGAAAATTGTGTCCTTTGCTGTGCAAAAGCTTTTTAATTTAATGAAATCCCACTTGTCAATTCTTGCTGTTTCCTGTGCTTTTGGGTTCCTATTCAGAAAGTCTTTGCCTATGCCTATCTCTTAAAGAATTTTTCCCTATGTTTTCCTCTAGCAGTTTCAAAGTTTCAGGTTTTACATTAAGGTCTTTGATCCATTTTGAACTGATTTTTGTACAAGGTGTGAGAGAAGGATGTAGTTTCAGTCTTCTGCATGAGGACATCCAGTTATCCCAGCACCATTTGTGGAAGAGGATATCTTTTCTCCAACTTATATTTTTCACACCTTTGTCAAATATCAAGTGGCTGTAGCTGCATGGGTTTATTTCTGGATCCTCTATTTTATGCCATTTGTCTACATGTCTGTTTTGTGCCTGTACCATGCAGTCTTTGTTACTATAGCTTGATCGTATAATTTGAAATCAGGAATGGTGATGCCTCTATATTGTTCTTTCTGCTCAGGATTGCGCTAGCCATTTGGGGTCTTTTGTGCTTCCATATGAATTTTAGGATTGCTTTCTCTATTTCTGTGAAAAATTTGATTGGGATTTTGATGAAGATTGTATTACATTTGTAGATTGTTTCAGTAATATAGCCATTTTTACAGTATTAATTCTTTTTACCCATGAACATGGGAGATCTTTCCACCTTCTGGTGTTTTCTTCAAGTTCCTCTTTCAGTGTTTAAAGTTTTCATTGTAGAGGTCTTTCACCTCTTGGTTAGGTTTATTTCCAGGTACTTTATTTTTTTACAAATGGGATTATTTTCCTGGTATCTTTCTCAGCCTGCTCATTGTTGGTATAAAAAAAAGCTACTAGTTTTTGTATATTAATTTTGTATCCTGCTACTTTGCTGAAAGTATTTATCAGCTCTGAGAGTTTTCTGGTGGAGTTTTTAGGGTCTTTTAAGTGTAAGATCATATTATCTGCAAATAGGGATAATTTGACTCCTTTTTTATGTGGATCTTTTTTATTTCTCTTGTCTCATTGCTGTGACTATTAGTTCAACTACTACATTGAATAGCAGTGGAGATAGAGGACCTCCTTGTCTTGTTCATGATTTCAGGGGAAATGTTTTCAGTTTTTCCACATTTAGTATAATGTTGGCTGTAAGTTTTTCATATATTGTCTTTATTATGTTGAGGTATGTTCCTTCAATTCCTAGTTTCTTTGAGCCTTCTATCATAAAAGGAGGTCAAAGTTTGTCAAAGGCTTTTTTTGCACCTATTCATAGGATCATGTGGTTTTTATTTCTGATTCTATTCACATGCTATATTACATTTTTTGTCTTGTGCATTGAACCAGCCTTGCATCCCTGGAATGAAACCAGCTTGATCCTAGTATATGATCTTTTAATGTGTTGTTGAAGTCAATTTGCAAGCATTTTATTAATGATTTTTGCATCTATGTTCATAGGGATATTCTTCTGTAGTTTTCCTTTTTTGATGTATCCTTGTCTGGTTTTGCTATGTAGGTAATACCAGCTTCATAGGATGAGTGTGGTAGTGTTTCTTCCATTTGTATTTTGTGGAATAATTTAAGGAGCATTAGTGTTAATTCTTCTTTAAAGGTCTTTTAGAATTCAGCAATGAATCCATCTGGTCCTGGGCTTTTCTTTGTTGAAAGACTCTTTATTACTGCTTCAGTCTTGCTGCTCTTTATAGGTCTATTTAAGTTGGTTATATCTTCTTGACTCAATTTTGTCAGGGTCTATGTGGCTAGGAATGTATCCATCTACATTTTCCAGTTTTTTGGAATATAATTTTTCAAAGTATTCCCTAATGATTCTCTGGATTTCATTGGTATCTGTTGTAATGTTCCCTTTTGCATCTTTAATTTTCTTAATTTGAGTCTTCTCTCTCTTTCCTTTGGTTAATTTGGCTAAGGGTTTATCAATTTTGTTCATCTTTTCAAACAACCAGCTTTTTGTTTCATCATGTTGAAAGGACACAGGAACATGAAAGAGTTCCCAACAGACAACTCTGGGACAATCTGAGCAAGAAAACAGATAATGAGTTGTTGTTGTTGTTGTTGTTATTGTTGTTGTTGTTGTTGTTGTTGGGTGCTATGGAGTCAAGTCCAACTCACAGTGACCCTCATAGGGTTTTTAATGGCTGGTTGTTTTGAGATTGCTTTGGGAGAGGACTTCCCCGTCCTTATGGTGATAGTATAATGATAATAAACATTGATCGACCCATAATCATATAAAAGATTAAATCAATAAATAAGACGAGAAAGCTCTTTCTTACAGCAGAATTCCAATTAATAAATGTAGGAGGAATGATGAAAGTAAGAAAATCATCATTTTGCAAATACCTGAGTGAATAGTTACTACAGGCTAGAATCCTCAGTGGATTGCAAAATCCACAAGCAAAAGTATAGCAAGGCACAAGGTGTTTGCATGATTACAACATATTTCCCCACAAAATACTCCTAATCACAAAAAAGAACAGGAAATCTAGTGCATATTTTTTAAGCAAATGATTAAAATTAACACCAGCAATAATAGATTGACTTTCTGTGCCCCTTGATATGATGTGCTGAGAATACGCCATCATTTTGGTGGTGTTCTTGCCCCAAATGTATAATTCAACATGCATGTTTCAACATGAGGAAATATTAAATAAGCCCAAATTGAAAGACATTCTATAAAAATAACTGATTAGGACTCATTAAAAGTATCAAGATCATGAGCAACAGTCTGAAGAATCATCCCAGGTTACAGAAAACTAAAGTGACATGCCAATTAAATCCAGTGTAGAATTCTGGTTTGGACCTGGACCATAAAAAGGATGTTAGTGTGACAAATGGCAAAATTTAAATAAGGTCTATAGAGTAGTTAATATTATTGCATCCATGTTAATTTTCTGGCTTTGATTATTATACTCTAGTTATGATAGATTATATTTGGGGACTACAACTTTTGTAACCTTTTTGAAAATCCAAATTTGTTTCAAAATAAAATTTAAAATGTTGGTAGGTTAATGTTACACTAACATACTGTTCTTTTTATCAACACACTGCTATTCGTGTGTAATAGATTTGGCCATCTATATCACAGAATATTTCCAGAAAAAAAGAATTTTCAAATAGCTTTTAAGTAGACCACTGACACTGGAGATCTCTGGATTACCAATGGTATGTTAGAGTAAAGACTTCAGAACTACATATAAAATGTTCTCAAATATCCTAGAATATTTCTGAGGTGAGCCATGGAATGATATAGCTGAAGCTTCAGGAAGATCTGCACTGCAGTGGCATGACAGAAAGGTTGGGAAGGGGAGGCGCACAGCCACATATGTCAGAACAAGAGTGGCTGAGGATCTCAACTCTGGTTAGTAGCTAGGATAGGAGGGAGATGGTAAAGCAATTTACATTTTAAAGTTCAGGGCTTGGTAGCTGCATTTGAAAAATAAGGAACAAACCACAGATGCTCAGCCGTCATCAAAGATAGTAGCATCTTGATAAAAATAAGAAAGTTGAGAGAGACAGACGATGAACCCAGTTTTGGCCATGTTGAACTTTAAGTAATGATGGAACATTTGGAGATACAAGGCTGGAACCCAGCAGAGAGATTCAAGCTGGGAGGACATTTGTGTCACCAGCAAAATGTTAATTGCTAAAATCATTAGCATGTATGAGCTCTTTGGTAGAAAAATTGTGACAGAGAAAATCACAGGAACAGGGCTGAAAATGAGGAAATGCTGGAGATAGGCTTCTGTGTTCAATTATTAGAAGATCTGACAACTTTAGTTTAACAATTATAGCAGGCAACTGCCAGGGTAGTTTCTGTCTCTTGAAGATCCTGTTTCTGGGAATGGCTGGTGACTGCGGATGGGGCTGCAGTGCCTGTATCTGCTACCCCTTGGCTATAGCCATATTCCAGGCATGGAAGCTTGGGCCAAACAAAGCTAATGACCTCTCTCTCTCTCTTTCTCTCTCTCTCTCTCTCTGTCTCTCTCTCTCTCTCTCTCCCTCCCTCCCTCCCTCTCCCTCTCCCATTCCCTCTCCTTCTCCTTCTCCTCCTCCTCCTCCTCCTTCTTCCTCTCTCTCTCTCACCTCTATCAGTTCCACTCCATCCCTCTCTTCCTCCCTTTCCACCCCCAAACCCTTGCCCATACTTAAAAAGTCTCATATCTAATGTTGCTGAAACTTAACCCCAAAGGTTTAGTGTTGAATTCTCCATGACACACTACTCCCCCTGTCAATGCCACCATTCTCATTTCTGGCTTAAGGTACTTAAGGTCTGTTTCTATTGCTGTAAACAAAAGACAACTTAAACCACAGATGGTTCATGGCTACCGTCCTAGTGCTACTCAAACTTCAGTGTGAATATTAACCACTCAGGCATTTCGTTAAATGTAGATCCAGATGCATTAAGTCCTCAAAGTTGAGTCTGAGATTCTGCATTTATAACCAGCTCCCAGGCAATGTCATGGGGAATTGTTGGATGACACACTTGGAGTAGCAAGGCACATGAAATTATCCCTGTCCTAAGATGAGTGTGGCAGTGTGTTCCCATAGTTCCAGCTACTCAGGAAGCTGAGGCAGGAGGATCACTTGAGCTCATGAGTTCAAGACCACCTTGGGCAACGTAGGAAGATCCTGTCTCAGAAACAAAAACAAGG
>VMDO01005615.1:0-43793 GCA_007922755.1 Pedetes capensis
CAAATTAACACAAGTTCTCAGACATGTTAGAAAATCTGTAAATTTACAGATGCCACTATCTATAAATATCCACAGGTATGTGCTATTATCACCATTTAAAGGATCATTAAGTTTATTGTTTAGTTAATGACAAAAACACCACACTAGAAAAATCAACAAAATAGTTGTCACATCAAATACTAACACCTATGCTTTATCTGAAAGTAAATATTTCTGAAAAACATTACTATGGTATCTTTAGAGTTTTCTTAGTTAACTCCACAGATTATAAATACAACAGAGAAAAATAAACCAGACTTTTGGAATATTCCTTCATTACTTTCCTCCACAAAAGTAACCATTGTTAAAAAATTCTTATGTATCTCTGCATTTACCCCAAATACACACATTCAAATACAAGTTTGGTTGTTTTAAATGGGCATTTTGTCATTTTTCCCTTACACTATTATGCCACCAGATACAATACTATTGGCCTGCAACTGGCATTTTTTTAATGGAGAGATTATTCCATGTTAACACAACTAAGTCAGCTTAGTTTTCTTCAAATTTGCATATTCTACCATAGCTTGGGTAGCATACAACTAATGTGAACATCTCACTATTAATAGCTTTTTAGATAGTTTCCCATTTTCAAACAATGTCCCACAATTATCTTCTACTAACCTATTTGGAATACAATTAATACACCTCACCATGTACTGATTACTATTTTATCTTTTGTGTCCTATCTTACTTTTCACAATGACCCTTTAAGTTATGCATCATTTTTGGTTTTTGTTTTGTTTAGATTTTTTGTTTGGTTTTGAGACAGAATCTCATTCTGTTGCTAAGGCTGGCCTAGAACTATATAGCCCAGGCTGGACTACAACCTCAGTTGATTTTCTTGCCTCAGCCTCCCAAGGGCTGGGATTGCAGGCATGTGCCACCATGCCTGGCTTACATCATTATTACTGCAGTTATGCACACTTAACAATGGAGATATATTTTGAGAAATGCATTGGGCAGTTCTGTTGTTGTGTAAACATCTTAGGGTGTACACACAAGCCTAAATGGTATAGCCTTACTATATATCTAGGCTATATGGTGTATAACATCATATATGCAGTCTGCCATTGACTGTATTTCTGTTTCACAGAAGGAGTAACTAAAAGACAAAGAGGTTAAGTCTCATAGGCAGTAAAGTGTGTAGCATGCATTTAAACCCAGGAAATCTAATTCTCAACTCCAAGTTTGTAAGCATTGCATTTCATTGTTACTCAACACTCTGTAGAAATAAATTATACTAGTTCCAAACTCCTTTATTCATCTATGAATAAAATTATGTTGGAAAAAGAAACTAGAGTTTCAAGAAGTAGTTAATGAGAAATTTTAAGATGTTAAATGTTGTGAGAAAGCAAAGAATTTTAGATATTTAGCCTTTTTTTTAGATAGAAAAGTTGAATCTGTATCATAATTGATGTTCCCTTGGAGATGACATAAAAAATAAAGATTTTTTCCTACATGTATGTATACTGTATGAATATGTATTGTAATGAACATATTACTCATTAATTTTGGTTTGCATTTGATGTCTTCATTAAAAATAATTTTTAAAGATGAGTATAATCTTAAATCTTCCATCAATGATTTTACTTGAGTGAATTAAGGAGGGAACTACTAAGAAGTTGTAACTTTAAGGAAAATGCAAAGAATTCTTAGTTTTATATGCAGTAAAGGAATGCTGAAATCAATTCACAAATAAATTCTAAAGCTGGGCTGTATGCACAGGGCCACAAATGATTACATTTAGTCATACACAAGTTTGCATTGCTACAGAAAAAATTGGTTGCATTATCATCAGTTTTGAACAACTTTTTTGGTTTTGAACAACTTTTTTGGTTTTTTGGTTTGAGGCAGGGTCTCACTACACAGTCTAGATTGGCCTTGAGTTTACTATGTAGTCTAGGCTAGCCTTGAACTCTTGATCCTCCTGCCTCAGTCTCCCTAGTGCTGCTATTACAGGTATGAGCTACCATACTTGGCTCTTCTGAACAACTTAACTGTAAATAGCCTTCCTCAAAGACAACTATGGAAAATATAATTGGTATCAATGAGCTAAATGGGGCATCAAATATTCAGTCTTCCAAAAATTTTTCCTGACATCACTCCTAATCTAAAAACTTTTGTTCAGTGCTGAGAAGTTTGCTTCTATTATTTCTTAATTTGCTCCTCTTTACCTATTTTTCATTTCTACAGTATCCACTAGATTTGAGAACCTTGTATTCTATTCTCTCCATCTTTTGATTTTCTCTTTGTGTCTTTACAAATTTATTTATATTCCTCAAATACATAGTGATATTCCCACAGAAAAGTTGAAGGATATGAAGTTGCAGATGACGAATCAAACTATTAAAGAAAAACGTATTCAGGACATTTGCTAACACAATAAGAAAGGTTTTAAAAGGTAATAGGAGAGAAGGATGATGCTCAACTCCAAACACAGCAAGGATAAGCGGAAATTTATAGCTAAGGAACAGAGTGAGAGGGTCAGTGGATAGAAAATTATTAAGAGAAATCAAAGGTGAAAAGATTTCCCTCTAAATTTACCTAATAGGATTCTTGTTGAAGGAAGGCCAAAGTGATCACATATCAAGAGTGGAGGATGAAAAATTTTATCAGATATTGGGAATGATCAATATCAAGAGTAGATTTTCTCTAATCTGGGTTAGGTACAGCTAAGCACCACAGTTGTCATTGTTGTTAGGTGCCATCGAGTTGGTGTCCAACTCATAGCAATCCTATGTACAATAGGCAAAACACTATTGTCAGTGGTTCTCTGCTATTCATAGGGTTTTCAATGGCTGATTGCTTTTGGGGTGTGGATTGCTGGGTCCTTCTCCCATGCCTATAGCACCTGGTGTTCCCAGGCGGTCTCCCATCCATGTAATAACCAGGTCCGACCCTGCTTAACTTCTGAGATCTGATAGGATCAGATGCCATAGTGGTACCACTGTAGGCAGATACCATGGTACATATCTGTAATCCCAGGGACTTGGGAGCCTGAGGCAGGAGGATCATGAGTTTGTGGCCAGAGGCAGCCTGCACAACTTATTGAGACCACGTCTCAAAATAAAAAAAATAAAAAGGGGGCTGGGGTTGCAGCTCAGTGATAGAGCACTCTGGGTTCAATTCCCTAGTACCACAAAAAAGAAAGGAAAGGAAAGGAAAAGAAAGGAAGAGAGCTAATTAGGATATCTGCTAAATGAAGTGATGTAGGCATAGGACAGGGCCCAAGAAGAGGGCTCAGAGGAGCCTAAGTAAAGTCTGGTCAAAGAAAGAATCTCTGTCAGTTCCCTTGTGACCAAAGAAAGGAGACTGTTTTTTTAAACAACATAAGTCCACTTCTCAGGTGGCTTCTGTTCATTGTTATTGCTGTTGTTAGGAGCTATCAAGTAGAGTCCAACTCATAGTGACTCTCATAGGATTTTCCAATGGCTGATTGTTTTGGCAGTTGATTGCCAAATCCTTCTCCTGTTTCTGTGGTGCTGGGGATTGAACCCTGGTCCTCAGAGAATATGAAGCAGCACTCCACCAACTGAGTTAAACCCTAGCCCCTTTTGTTCATTAAGAACTAGTAAAACTATCTTTTGGAACTTGGTGGTAGAGGATATTTGCTGGATGCTACAAACAGTCAGATATTAGGGGAATTTCTACAAAAATAAAAAATAAAGAGATTGATGGTAGGAACAGATTATGAACCTAGTGTCTGAGCTCAGAGAGCAGTCAGTAAAGAAGATATTGAGTTCAAAGCATGTTCAAATGAGAGAGTGAGGACAGCAGTGGCAATTGTATTTATTGTGTGCAGTTTAGGTATCTTTGTTGATGCATAAACATCAATGTTACAGACATGGTTATTTCCTGGAGTAGAACACAGAAGTATCCTGCTTCAGCTCACAGGGCTTCTTTCAGTCAGGCCAGTCAGGTTTTTAGTTTTTAGTGACTCCAAGTCAGGAAGATAGGGGAAAGTTTAGAAATGCTAGTTAAAAAAACTGTGGCCAGATATTAGAGAAATAGAAGAATTAACAAAATGTGTAAGATGACAGAATCCAGTCCAGTTTACATGTAGGTGACAAAACCTCAAAGACAATGAACAGAATTAGAATCTAATGACCAATAAGACCATGCTATAGTTTTCCACTTAAACATAAAATTTTCTGCCCTAAAATCACTTTCTTCTTAATAAAAATAATTAAAGTTATTCTTGTTTATAAAATACATCTAGTTTCATTACATTTGACCTGATTATTAACATAAGGGCCTCAAGAATGGTACTTGTCCATAATGGCCTTTTTAAGTTTGCTTTGCTGGAAACTCTCATTTAGACTTTGAAAGACTCTCAGATTAGACTTTGAAAGGCTAAAAGCTAGAAAGTCAGGCCAAGAACTTGCCGCCAGATTTTTCCTGAAACACTTTTAGATTGGAGTGTATTCCTCTCCTCTCTAAGTTCTCCAAATAACCGAAGTTTCCTAGGCCTGTGTGGAAATGATCTTCCTTACTTATTTGTAATGCTGGGAACCCTATAAACCAGGTATTAGGACCATTTCCCAAGAGGGCTCTATAAGCATTTGCTGCAAAAAGTCAAATTTAGTTGCTTAAAACTAGGTATACTGGGTGTCATTCCAGTGAAAGTCTTGGTTATAAAAATAATGTTTCAAGTAATGTAATACAGAGGACAGATTCATACTGAAGGCTTGTAAATAATTGTTTTGTCATGAAAGTAAGAATAATCAATAAGAATTTCCAATTTTTTTTAGCTGGGCACGGTGGTGCTTGCCTGTAATCCCAGCAACTCAGGAGGCAGAGGCAGGAGGATCACAAATTTGAGGCCAGAGGCAGTTTGCGTACTTTAGTGAGTGGGCTGGGGGTGTAGTTCAGTGGTACAGCACTTTCAAAGCATAAAAGTGTGAGGCCTTAGGTTCAACCCCCAGTATCTACTGCAAAAAAAAAAAAAAGGGAGAGAGAAAAAGAATTTCCAATTTTTTGAGGCATTAGGCAAGGAGAACAAAAATGTTTCACTACTCTTTACAAAGAGAAGTAAAGAATTTATATTTTCACAAGTCTCTAGATTACATAAGAACAAAAAAGATAGAATAAAATCATAATCATCTTTCATCATCTCATTTAGTACCATGTACTTATTTTTTATTATGCTTGATCTTGGGTTAGTAGTTTTATGAAACCATCAGAGTTCTGGAAATCCTCACTGCAGTGGTATGATCTCAAAGTTATCTAAGCAACGTCATTAAAAGCTTGTATATCAAAGTACCTGTCCCAGCCCTTTCCCTAGATCTCTAAAATGGTTCCTTTTTGCTAAATACTAGACACTCTGGCCTATAGCTAATTGCAAATGCTTTTAAAGAAAAAATAAGAATTACAAACTATAGATGACAAAAGACTTAAAGTGGCTATAAAAATCTTATGACAATTCTTTATAAAAACAATGCAATAACAAGGAAATTTGGTTGTTTCTGTGTCATATGCCATTTTAAGATAATAACTGGAAATATGGATGATTATACTAGACATATGGACAGTGAAAATACTGACAAATTTCTCAGAAGTTTGTGATAATGTCTGAAGTAAACATATTTTACCCATACAAATATAACCTAGGGAATATTATTTGACAATGCTTTTTATGCAGTTCAACATATAAAAATAAACCTATTAGTTTATTTATTTATTTATGTATTTATTTTTGTTATGAGGTGAAGAAACAAATCCTTTGAGATTTTCTAAGGTTCCCTGAGGAAATCTCAAAGTCAGTTTGAGATCAAGATTTCATTTAGGATCTGACTTTAGGAAGACATGGTTGTAAAAATTGTCAAAAGATTTGAAAATTTAACTAAAAAGGATTGTAGAATGTTGTGAAGTTTCATCTCCTGGAACAACCAGTCATTTTACTTTAGGACAAAATTACTCTCTTTTTCTTGAGCAAACCATATCTCACATTCCTTGTATACTTTTCACACATAGTCTTTTTATTCACTAGTGTGCTTTATTTTACAGAGAAAAGGAAGTAAACAATTGTGAATTTCAAATATTATGAATATACCATCTCACAATTTTCATAGGTATAGGTATATGAAGTACATGTTTCCGATATGGCAAAAGGAACATACCCAAATAAATTTTGCCTTTCTATACCACTTAAAAATCATAAAAACTACATAATCCTTAACCATGAATGCTTGGGTAGTTTATTTTACTTAGTAATTGTGAATGGATATCTCTTACGTAAATTAATCTACCATAACTCCAAGATAACTTGTTACTAAGCAGATTTTAGAAACTATTTTTGGAAAGATACTATAGCATTAAAAAAAGCTAGGTATCATCTCAAATTATTTCTCTATTAATCATTCTTATAGGATGTATGTCAGTTAAGTATAAAAAATTCAAAAAGCTAAAAAATTTTAAAAACGAAATACATCTATTTGATTGTTTTACTGTTCCACTTATATACATGAAGTAATAGATCTCAAGAATTTTACTTTTATTGCATCTTGTACCTTTGTTTTTAGTTTGGATTTATACTTTTTTATAATCATAAACATGGTAGATATAATAAGATTTTTTGACTAATAATCTCAAGTAGAACAGAAATCCACACTTGTATTATACATAATGCTGGTAACTCAGAGGTCATGGCTGTTTTTATTAAATCAAAACAATATTAAACTAGACTTTTTATTTCTTTTTCCTTTTTTCTTATTTCTTTTTTCAGTTTTGGAAACTAAACCCAGGGCCTCACATATGGAGGCGAGTGCTCTACTGCCGAGCTGCATTTCCAGCCACATTTTTAGTTTTTATATTTTGAGACAGGGTCTTAGTAACGTGTGCAGGCTTTCTCTGGCCTCAAACTAACCAGTCTCCCGCCTCACCTTCCCAAATCACTGAGATTACAGGCATGTGCCATGACACCTGGCTTAAAGTAATCTTATTTGCCAAAGATTTACCCCAAGTCAAGTGAATCTGAAAAGCATAGAGCTTAGTTCTTATATTTCTGAAAGTTTTAGGGATATTTACTTTATAAAAGTTCTTATTTAGCTCTTAGTCAATTTTAATAGACCTTCAAGATATTTTAAAAATCAAATTGTAATACTATACCAACATAAGAAAATATCACATGCATATAACGTATACACATACATCAACATTTAGATGCAAATAGAGGCCTTATAGTTTACATCTAAAATTTTAGCTATGAGTCAGGTAAAACTCAGTAATACCAAACTCACTGGTTTATATAACATAGTTGGAATTATCTTTTTGACAGACAGAACAAGTTAATGCTACCTGGTTAATATGAGGGCTAGTGCTTTTTACTAATATTTGCAGAGCAGGCTTTTATGACATTCTCTTGTCTGGAAATGTAATGTTAATAAAGGCTACTAACTACATTTTAGGTGAGAGGCTGTGTGGATAGTAAGCAGTTGTTTACATATCTCCAGGCCTCTATGAGTGGATGAAATATCCAGTCTATTTCCAATTTGCTATTTTTCCTTTTAAGCCTCTGAGAGCTGTGTTTGGGTTCAACGAGTCTCTTGATAGTTGTTGATGGAAACAAGGGGCCTAATGTTTAAGTGACTATAGAGAATTAAGGGGCTAGAATGGTAAGGGAAATTCTTGGCAGGTGTGGACAGAGGAGGATTCAAGAGAAATGAAGGGGAGATAAAAAGTAGTAAAAAGGAGGAAAGAAGAAGAGAGGAGATGGAAAGAGAAAGATTACAGAGAGCCTGTTTGGGAAAGCTGAGGTTTCCCAAAGACCACTGAAGTTTAAAACTCTCTTTAGCAAAAACCACACCAGCAGGAAAGAAAGCAGACAGAATTGAAACATGGAATCACCAGTGGTTTGAGAAGAAAGAGCAAGTTCCAGAAAATTCAGAAGTTCCCATGGGAGAAGCAGGATCAAAAAGAAGTAACTATCAAATAGAAGTAAACAAGGAGTAACTCTCCCCTGTAAAACAAAAGGCCAGGGAGAACTTCCAGGCCAAGATTCAGACAGTGAATTCCCACTTGAAAACAAGTACCAGGAAGCTGAGTGTGGTGGCACCCACATGTAATTCTAGCGATTGAGAGGTTGAGGAAAGGAGATCTTCAGGTTAAAGCCAGCATGGGGTACAGAGCAAAACCTTGTCTCCAAACACAAAAACTAACAAATACAAGTACCAGGAAAACATTTTGAGCCTAGGAGGTACCTTTCAGATAAAGAAATCAGTAACTCTAGTCCAGCTTGAAAAAATAAACTCAGATTTTTTAAGAATCAAAATCTATCCTGACCATGCTTCAATGGACTGCCATCCATAGCACTATTACAGGAGTTGGACTCACCAGTGGATCCCCGATCAATCAGTCAGGAGACAATACAAAGGCTTCAAAAGTGTATATTTGTCCTGGATGAGAGGTCTGGGGGTCCAATGATGAATCTGATCCTATCCAAGTCACATCACCGTAACTGTTAAAACAAATTTCATAACATTTGTTAACACAGAAAAGAAGACTTTATTCAAGACTATTGTGATAGATGTCAAAATAAGGTAGAAAGATTAGGCTTAAATTCAAATACAAGGACAAGTGGGACCTAAGAAACAGAATGAAGTGGTCAGCAGATGGAAAATTAACTAAGAGAAAATATCAGTGTTTGAGGGGTTCTTGATAAACTGACCTAAGGGATAAGATCTTCTTCCAGGGTGATAAGATATTAAGGATTGGGGCATTTTTTCTAAACTAGGATATGGATGATTTTTGATAAAACTTGGCAGGTCATAAAACAGAGCCCAAATTCAGGGCCTTGTCAAGAAAAGGAATCAGAAGAGTTTGGTTAAAAAGTGAGTCCCTGTCAAAACACACATATTGCTGATTTTAGAAAATGAGCAAATTTGAATAATGAATTATAGATAATATAACTGATGCGGAATAAAGGAAAAACATTTTTAAGCGACTAAAGAATATTATTGTATGTATTATCTAATACAATGCTAGGCTTGACTTGTTATTTTGTTTCAAAATTTGCATATATTTTCACAAACGAAATTGGCCTACATTTTTCTGTTTTTCTTCTCATACTTATCAGATTTAGAGATTAAGGTTATTCTAGGTCTCTAAAATGAACTGAGGAGTTTCTGATTTCTTATTTTTTTTAAGTACACAGAAAAATTTTAACATCATTGGAAGTATCTGCTCTTTAAAGACAGAAATAACTCCATTGTAACCTGGAGTTGTGACCTATTTAAAAGAAAGATCTTCAATATCCTTGTTACTATCTTGTAAAGCATTAGCCTGTTAGGTTTCTTTAATTCCTTCTGGGCTTACTTTGTAATTTGTATTTTTCTGGGAAAACAATTTATTTAATCTAGATAGTCAATTAACACTTTTGAACAGAATATTCTCTGATAGTTCTTGTAATTTCATCTGGATTGCTGGTCATTTTCTCAATTTTAAAATAATTTGTATTCTCCCCCTCCTTTTTTTTTTCGGTACTTGGGGTTGAACCCAGGGCCTCACACTTGCATGCTTTGCAAGTGCTGTGCCACTGACATGCACCCCTAGCCCATTTTTTAACTTTTTTGAGACACAGTTTTGCTAAATTCCACAGACTGCCTCTGGTCTCGAACTTGTGATCCTCCTGCCTCTGCCTCCTGAGTTGCTGGGATTACAGGCAAGTGTCACCATGCCCAGCGGTAATCTCCATTTTTTTTAGGCTTCTCAGTATTGTATCTATTTTCTTCCTCAGTTCTCATACACAAGATTCTGGGTTTCTTAAATTTTTCATTAATCTCACCAAATATAGTTAGTCTCTTATTCTTTTTTTTTCCTTGAATGTCTTAGTTCACTTATTTTCAGTCACTGTATGTAAAGACACTTATAATTAATACTTTTACTTCATTTTATTTGCATTATATATTTTGATATTAGGTGTCCACATTTTAAGGAAATTTTGTTTTTGTTTTTGATCCCAGTATAATTTTAAAAGTGCTGCTTAATTTCTAAATAGTTAAGGTCCTATCAAACAACATTTTTGTTTTTATTTCCTAGTTTTATTAAATTCTGGCAGAAATACAGCCTGTAAAATCTCTGTTTAAGCTTTTTTATGGTTAAGAAAACTGCCTTATTTGTATACATTCCACAGATATAAGAATGCCTCTCTCTTATTGACAGGACATAGATTATTGGTTTTTCCCAACTTTTATTTATTGTGTTATATATCAGTTTATTTTTCAAATCTACATTATAAAAGTGTAGAAAACATTCCAAAATTACTGGGTTTAAATTTTTGTGTGTATTTTTGGAAATTTTTATTTTAAATGTTTTCTATTTTGGTCAGTACATGAAGGCCTGTCACTTTGTTATCTTCATGGATTATTTTTTTTCCCACAACATAATACTCCTTTTCATTTTAATGCTTTTAGTTTTCATTTCTCTATTGTTTTATAATTCTCTCTTTCCTCCCTCTCCTTCACATTCTCCCTCTCCTGTTTGCTCTCTCCCTCCCCCCTCTCTTTCTCTCTTGCAGTGATGGCCATCAAACCCAGAGCCCTGTACATGCCATGGAAGTGCTCTACCACTGAGATATAACTTCAGTCCTGTTTTTCTTTTTGAATTAGAATTTTCATGACATGAATTCAAATAACAGAAGAAAAGTCAAAAACAACAGGGGAAGCTAAAAGATAGTACTGAGAAAAAACAGTATCATTCAAGAGTAAGTGTAAAATGCAGGTTATTTTAGATATAGAAGTATTGAGTTATTTTAGATTTAAATGTATTTAGATATAGAAGTCTTGAGTAATCAGGTTAGGACTGGAAATCCTAGCCAGAAAAATCAGGCAAGAAGAAATAAAAAGCATCCCAACTGGAAAGAAAGAAGCTAAATTATGTGTTTACAGATGATCTTCTGTGTAGAGAGTCTAAAGAACACATAAACACACAAACATACACCCACACAAACACCTGTTTGAATCAACAAATGAATTCAGTAAAATAGCAGGTTACAAAATTAGCACACAAATTAGATGCATTTCAATACATTAATAATGAACAACTGAAAAGAAAATGTAGGCAAATAATTCTATCAAATTAAAAAGAATAAAATAGTCAGGTGCCCTGGCACACAGATGTAATCCCAGTGACTCAGGAGGCTGAGGCAGGAGTATAGCAAGTTCAAGGCCAAAGAAAGTCTGCACAATTCAGTAAGACCCTGTCTCAAAATAAAAATTAAAAAGGGGGCTGGAGGTGCACCAAAGTGGTAGAGCACTTGCCCAGCATGTGCAAGGCACTGGTTCACAACTCCCCTCTATCCGTTCAGTACTGGAAAAATAAATCAAATAGGAATAAACCTAACCAAGGAAGGAAACACCTGTACACTAAAAATTACATTACAGAAAAATAAAAGAACATATTAGTGAGTGGAAAGACATCCTGTATTCATGGATTGAAAATCTTAATATTGTTTATTGTTTGCTTATAATCCCTTAGTACCCCAAATGTTCTACAAATCAGTGCAAGCCCTATTAGAAATTCCCATTACGTTTTCTGAAGAAATCTAAAAACCTATCTTAAAATTCATATGAAATCTGCATGGACCCTGAATAGCCAAAATAATCTTGAAAAAGAATCAACTTGGAGGCCTCATTTCCTCCAAGAACAAATTTGGAGGACTTGGATGTACAAAACAGTACATTAATCAAATAATTTGGTACTGACATACAAACAAGTGTTGGTTAAGGATGGGGAAAAACTGGAATACTTGTGCATTTGTGGTGGGAATGTAAAATGGGCCAGCCACTATGGAAATCAGAATGGCAATTCTTCAAAAACTAAATATAGTCACTGGGTGTAGTGGTGCATGCCTATAATCCCAGCGGCTCTGGAGGTGTGGGGTGGGGGACAGGAGGATCCAAAGTTTGAGACCAGAGGCAGTCTGCGTAATTTAGCAAGACCCTGAATCAAAAAAGAAAAAAAAAAAAAGAAAGAAAGAAAAAAATTCAGGAAAATTAAACATGGAATCAACATATGGTCCAGCAATTCTAGTCTGGGTGTATACCTAGAAGATGAGAAACAAGGTCTACAATAAATATTTGTATGTTCAGATTCATAGTAACATTAAAAACAATAGCCAAAAGGTGAAAGCCCTCAGGTGTCCACTGACACCTGATAAAGTGTGCTATATACATCCAGTAGAACATTATTTAGCCTTAAAGAGGGAGAAGATTCTGGCACATGCTGCAACAATGATGAATTCTGAAGACATTATGCTGAGTGAAATAAGCCAATCACAAAGATAAATATTGCATGATGCCACTTATATGAAGTACCTTGAGTAAATTCATATGTATAGAAAGTAGAAAGGTAGAACCCAGGGATGATGGGGAGAGGGAAATGAAAAGTAACTGACAGAGTTTTAGTTCAGGAACATGAAACTGGAGATGCAAATGGGTAATTGTGGCACAACAAAGTCAATATACTTAATGTTGCTGGACAGTATACTTAAAAATGTGCAAAACAGCAAATTTTATGTTATGTATATTATACTACAATTAAAAATCTTTTTGGTGTCTAAAAACAAAGTCAAAAAGTCACATCAATAGCATGGACGTAAGAGGGTAATATTCAGAATTTAAATGTTTTAAAATCTTTTTTAATTTTTGGAAAGAAGTTACTGATACTGATTATTTTTGGAATTTGTAAAGTACATATATTAAAATACTGAGAACAACAAAATAAATATAAAATGTATGATTTCCAAATGCTTAAAGTTCTAAATAGAACATACAATTATGACGGAATAGTACTCACAGTTATTATTTATTTCCTATAAAATACTTGGGAAGACAGCCATGCCAATGGATGACTATAAATGTGGGGATTGAGGCAGAAACATTGAAAGTTTGACGCCAGCCTATACTACATAGCGATTTCTAGACTGTGTGGATTACATAGCAAGACCCTGAAGGAAAGAGAGAAGACAAAAAAGTAATGAAAGGAGGCAAGCAGGAAAGGAATGAAAAAAGGAAAGATAGCAGCAAGGAAAGGAGGAAGGAAGGAGAATAAATAAATAAATAAATACATGGAAAAAAATACAAAAATTTAAAGTAGGTACTTGTGTTACACCCCAAACACTATTACTTTAAAAACACTTAGGTTTTAAGTTATAGATTGTGGGTTCACAGGTATATTATTTTCCATGATGCCTCTATATTTGAAATATTTTAGAATTTTTAAATATCAGAAATCAAAAATCTATACAAAGTTGTTTTAGAAAGTACTGCATTCATTAATTTTGAAGAGGAAGGATAATTCCAAATTTAGGAGAAATTCTATGATTGAATTTAAAAGATAAAAAATGGTTAGGAAAATCTGAGGAAATGTTGACAATACAAATGATTAAAAAATGAACAAGAAAGATTTAAAATATGTCCAACCAAAATAGCATTTAAAAATTAATATTAAAATAAATTTCCATTTTATAATTAATTAGTGTACAGTATAAACTCAAACTGAAAGTGTCGTTTTCTAAGATCCCATTAGCCTCACAGCAGTGGCCCAAACTTTCGGAGACTAAGGAACTTCGGGACAAGGATGATGGGAGGTTTGGGAAACTGCCTTCTGGCCTCACCATGAAGCGCAGGTTAGACCCTGCAGGAAAGACTCTGCTCCGGAGCTGATTATGGAGGTCCACGTACTCATTGATAAAATCTACATCCTCTTCGTGTGGCAAAAACCCAGCACTCAAACCAGAGCCCAAAAGTAGTAGCCACAGCTCACACAGCCACAGCTTCCAAACGATCCCTAGCGCCAGAGGGAGCGATTGGGCGCAGCCCACCTGGGAGACGCGCCTTAGCGATTCCATGGTCCACCCATTATGGACAAGCCCGGCGCAAGCGTCAGTCGGCCCCTGTGACCTGCCCATCTACGTGGCTTGAAGGAAAGCCTGGCCGGCCTCCCCACACCCGGAAACAGGAAGAGGGAAGGGGAGAGCCAGGAAATGGGAAGGGAAGGCCCAAGGAGAGCCAGAAGTACGAGGTGGAAAAAACTCCCGAGAAATGTTGCCCGAATTAATTAAAGGGAGACTTGAGTTAAATGAGTACAGGGTTTTCACTAGACTAATGTCGTTGCTGTTGTTGTTAGGTGCCGTAGAGCCAGTGTTGGACTCATAGCGACCGTATGTACAACACGAAACGCTAGGGTGCTTCTCTGCTATTCATACGGTTTTCAGTAGCTAGTGTTTGGGAATGGGTTGCTGGGTCCTTCTCCCAAGTCTACAGCACCTGGTGTTCCCAGGCGGTCTCCCGTCCAAGTACTAACCAGATCTGACCCTGCTTAGCTTCCGAGATCTGATGGGGTTGGACGCCACAGTGCTACTGCTGCAGGTGTATTAATGTGGCTAAGTGTTATCTAGAGTTGATATGCTACTGAATGATGCGCCATCCTTTATTGACTAACCATCTGTTTGTGTGGTAAATGCCAGCTGTTGAATAATTATCATGTCTGAAAAACCTTGAAATTTTGTAAGGGGGATTAGTCATTCTTCCTGTGTTACCAATAAAAATTCAGTTAACTTTTTTTTTTTCATCTTTACCATTTGAGTTGAGAATTTTGTGCAAAGCATGCCTCTTTTTTTTTTTTCCCCTTCTCCTGGTACTAGGGGCTGAACCCAGTACCTCACACATACATTTTGCATGTCATACATTTTGCATATGCTCTACCACTAAGCTTCACCCCCAGCTGCCCCTTTTAAAAATTTGTCTTGAGACAGGGTCTTGTTAAACTAAGCAGGCTGCCTCTGGCCTTGAACCTGGGATCTCCTGCCTCTACTTTTGGAGTTTTTGGGATTACAGGTGTTTGCCACAGCATTCTCCTGGAGCATGCCCTTTAAGACAACTTCCCAGAGATTTTTTTTTTTAACTGAATATTTGGGAAACCACAAAACAGAAGAGTGGAAAGCTCAGGATTTAGGAAGAGAGAGTAGGAATCATCAAACTCTTAAAATGAATTTTTCTGTTTGTTCTGTCATCATTAATGTTTAAACTGGCTGGGGGTATCAATATTCATCTTCAGTGTCAAACTGTTGAATTCGCAGAAGGAAAGAAATCATGTTTATTTTGTTGTCTTTCCTTCAGATAAAAACACCTAGTATCATAGATTTTGGCCTGGTCTCTTTAGTGCAAACATTTTGCTCAAGAAAAAAAAAAAAACTTGCTTTCAAGAGTTAAGTTCTAGTCATAAAATAAAAGTATGTATTTGTTTTGAAATACACATTTACATATTACGTGTGGTGCTTAATAGTATCAAAGACATATTTAAAATCACTGACAATGGGATAAAATCTTCCACAAAGCATTGTGACTGGTTGGTTAAAAAATATGTGGTGGCACATGCCTATAATCTCAGGGATTTGGGAGGCAGAGGCAGGAGGATCACAAGTTCACAGTCTGAATAATTTAGCTAGACCCTGTCTCAAAAAGTAAAAAAAAGGGCTGGAGGTGCAGCTCACTGGTACAGTACTTGCAAAGCATGCCAGTGTGAGGCCCTGGGTTCAACTGCCAGAACAGCAAGAAAAAAAAAAAAGAAAAGAAAAGAAAAAAAAGGACTGTTAAACATTATCTTCAATTCACATGATTGAAAAACAGTAGACATACAAAAGATGGTTTTTATTCATTCCTTTATTCTTTTAATGAGTAGTACCAGGCAGCATATTCGGTGGTTGAGAAATACCAGAAGACAACACACAGATCTTTTCAAATGTGAATAGAATAATATAATTTTATATTTGGTAGAAATATTACACACATTCACTAGCCTCATGTATTGGGTATATCCCTATCAGTGACAGATGATCATCACATTCTTTGACCAAATAATTGCATTAACAGAGAACTCATCATTTTCTGGCAGCCCATTCCGTTGGTAGACATCTCACTTATTACTGTAATAAATATTTCTTCAGTACCTCTGGTGTGCCAAAGCACATGTTACATGCTACAGCTACAGAAGCTGAACAAGTTAGACATGGATTTTATTGGCAGGAAGCTTTTAGTTATGGGTGATACAAATTAATTATCAAATAGTGAATTACAATATAGGGTTGAGAATATTATTTTAAATTTATTCCCAAATCTTTGTCATGTGCCAGGCACTATTTTAAATTTTTGGAAAATATAAATTCATTCAGATCATAGAAACCTTAAGATATAGTTATCATTCTTATCTTTGAACAGATGGGAAAACAGAAAAAGAGAAGTAGTTTGTCTAAACCTATCTTGCCAGTAAGTCTTACAACTAGCTTTTGTTTTTGTTTAGATATTCCTTTTTTAAAAATGGGCTTTTTAAAAGAGATATATTAGGTTTACAGCAAAATTGAGAAGACACAGAGTAACTTTTCATGTGCCCTTTGCCTCCATACATACATATAGCCTTCCGCATTACTTGTCTATATTCCCACCAGAGCTGAGTGTAGTGGTACACTCCCAGTGCTTGGGAGGCTGAGACAAGATTGCAAGTTTTAGTTTGCCGCTGCCTAGGCTATAATAGGGAGATCTTGTCAAATCAGTCAGTCTCTCTATCTCCCACCAGACTGGTACATTTGTTACAGTTGATGAACCCACATTGACACATTACTACTATCCAGAGTCAATAGTTCATATTAGGGTTCATGTGTGGTACATTCTATAGATTTAGAACAAAGTATAATGAAATATAATCACCATTTTAGTTTCACATATAGTAGCTTTACTGCTCTAAAAATCCTCTGCTATTCATCTGTCCCATCCTCATCTTGGTAACCACATATCTATATAGTGTGTCCATAGTTTGCCTTTTCTGGAATGCTATATAGTCAAAATCATATGTGTTTCAGATTGGCTACTTTCACTTACCAGTATGCATTTAACTTTCTTTCTACACTTAGTAGTATGTCTTTAAGTTTCTTCCATGCCTTCTTATGGTTTGATAGCTCATTCAATTTTTAGCACTAAGTGACATTCCATTTGCTAGATATACCAAAATTTATTTATTCCTTTATCCATGGAAGGACATGTTGGTTGCTTCCAAGTTTTAGCAATTATTTTTTTATTGGAAAATTTTAATGTACACCTTAATGTGATTCATTCTGACATACTTTTCATTGTGACATTTCCATATATGCATTTTGTTGTACATTATACAGATAAATTCCCCCTTACCCTCTTGTGCACTTCCTCCCCCTCATCCCACCGCCCCAAAGATTTCTCTTCCATTTGCTTGTATTTTTATGGTAATATTTTTCTATATATCCTTGGGTTCTAATTCTGTTTAAGATAGAAACTTTTTCTGTAGTGTACTTTCTTTTAACATTGTCACTACTATTACATGAATTGTCTAGTCCATCTGTAATAATACCATTCTTTGGTATTATTGTTGTTATTATAATTATTTCCAGGACTATTAAAGTTGAGCTGTTCACCCTGAGGTCACCCCCTCTAGCATTCCTCATTACTCCTTGTTCCTCCTCTCCCTACTCTCCTCTCCCAGGATTTCCTCCTTTTGGTAGATCTCTCCCTCCTTTTTTTGTGTTCCCCAAATTGTCCCTTCTCTGCTAGGTCGACTTTAGCTTTTTTTTTTTTTTACTATGTTCCAACCTCTGCATAGGATTTTTTCCTTCTTATAATTTTGATTCAGCTCCCACATATGAGAACATGTGTTATTTCTCTTTCTGAGCTTGTGTTCATTCGCTTAAAATAATTTTCTCCAATTCTATCCATTTTGCTGCGAAAGGCATTATTTCAGTTTTTTGATTGCTGAGTGGTATTCCTTGTGTATATGTACCATAGTATTTTTATCCATTCTTCTGTTGGTGGGCACTTTGGTTGATTCCATATTCTTGCTATTGTGAAAAGTGCTACATTGAACCTGGAGATGCAGGTGTCTCTGTGGTATGATGACACATCTCCATTTGGGTAAATTCCCAATAGTGTTATAGCTGGGTCATATGGTAAAACAATGTTTAGTTTTTTAAGATACCACCATATTGAGTTAGTTTTTGTGGAGAGTGTGAAGTGTCAAGGTGTTTTGCATGTAGCTGTCCAATGGTTCTAGCAACATTTATTAGAAAGACTACTTTGTTTTATTGGCTTTACTCCTCTGTCAAAGATAATTTGACTACATTTGTGCGGTTTTATTTTTGAGCTTGAAATTCTATTGTTGAAATTTATTTATTTATTTATTTATTTATTTATTTATTTATTTATTACTTTGAGACAGGATCTTCATTTGTAGCCAAGGATGGCCTTGAAGTCACTGGGCAGCACAAGATGTACTTGAACATGCCTCTTGCTGCCTCAACCTCCCAAGTGCTGGATTTACAGGTGTGTGCCACCATGCCCATCTCTATAGTAAGTATTAAAATTGCATATTAGCAGTTCTACAACTGCTGTTCCATTTCAATTTTATTGTCTGCTCTAAATCTTTTGCTTCTCCATACTACCTTTAGAATCAGTTTGTCAATATTTACAAATTAGTTTGCAGGATTCTTATTGGAATTGCATTAAATATGTACCTCAAGTTAAGACCTACTGATCTATTGACAATATTTGTTGTTCTTAGGTGCTGTTGAGTCCAGTTGGACTCATAGAAACCTTATGTACAACAGAATGAAACACTCCCAGATTCTGTGCCAGACACACGATCTTTTTAATGAGCCCATTGTTGTAGACACTGTGTCAATCTGTCTGGTTGATGTTCTTCTTTTTTCCATTAACTCACCACTGTCCCAAACATAATGTCGACACTTCTCCAGGGACTGGTCCCTCCTGACTACATGTCCAAAATTCATCAGACACAGTCTAGCCATACTTGCTTCCAAGGAGGATTCTGGTTGTACTTCTTCTAGGACAGATCTGTTGGTTCTTTTTGTGGTCCGTGGGATATTCAATATTCACTTCCAACACCATAATTGCAAAGCATCAATTCTTCTTCTGTCTCCCTTACTCAATTTCCAGCTTTCACAACCATATGGCATGACTGAAAATACCATGCATGAATCAAGCACACCTTTGTCTTCAATGTGACATCTTTGCTTTCCAACACTTTAAAGAAGTCTTTTGCAACAGCTTTTCCCAGTACAATAAGTCTTTTGATTTCTTGACTGCTGCTTCCCTGGGTATTGATTGTAGAACCAAGTAAAACAAAACCTTGGACCTCGGTCCTTTCTCCATTTACCATGAAGTTGCTCCCTGACCCAGTTGTAAGGATTTTTGTTTTATTGATGTTGAGTTGCAATCCATACTCAAGGCTGTGTTCTTTGATCTTCATCAGTAAATGTTTCAAATACTCTTCACTTTCAGCAAGCAGAGTTGTGTCATCTGTATAATGAAGGTTGTTAATGAGTCTTCTTCCAATCCTGATGCTGCATTCTTCTCCATAAAGTCCAGATTCTCAGATTATTTGCTCAGCATAGAGATTGAAGAGGTACAGTGAAAGGATACATCCTTGACACACACAATTCTTGATGTTAACCTAGGCAGTGTTTCCTTGTTCTGTTCGAACAACTGCCTCTGGGTCCATGTGCAGATTCCTCATGAGTACAATTAAGTGCCCTAGTGTTCCCATTCTTTGCAGTGTTATCTATAATTTGTTATCATCCACACAGTCAAATGCCTTTGCATAGTCTGTGAAACATAGAAAGACATCTTTCTGGTGTTCTTTGCTTTGGCTAATTAATATCCATCTGACATCAGCAATGATGTTCCTGGTTCCACGCTTTCTCCTGAATCCATCAAAAGTAGGTGCATATATATTGTTATTTGGTGCCTTGGAGTCAGATCCAATTCAAAGTGACATACAGCAGAATGAAACACTATCCAACACTGTCATGCACACAATATTTTTACATTTGAGCCCATTGTTTAAGCCACTATTTTTCTTCTCATTTGAGTCACGCCATATCAACAGAAGGAGGTCTCAGGGGCTTTACTCCATTCTTGTCATTAAGATAGACTCTACTTTGAAGAGGTATCTTTTCCCCAGTCATTTCTTGAATGGCTTCTAGTCCAGGAGGCTCAGCTTTTGGCATTAGATTTGACAGTGCTTGTCTGCTCTTCATAGGATTTTCAATGGCTAATTGTTTTGAAAGTGGGCTACTGTGTTCTTTTCCCTAATCTGTCTGTTCATCTAGAAGCTCAGCTGGAACCTGTCTACCATGTATGACTGCTGGTATGTGAAATACCCGTGGCATAGCTTTCAGTGTCACAGCAACACACAGCCCCCATAGCACAACAAGCTGACAGATACATGAGGGTCATACTAGTTAAGAATATTATATCTCCTTGGAGAATTTATTTCTTTATCCTTATGTGATTCTCTTGTTTATCCCTAATAACTTTCCTTCTTGGGAAGTGGTTATATTTGAAATTAATGTAACTATCCTGATTTCTTTTGATAAATATTACAGAGCTAGTTTTCAAACCTACGTGACTAAAATGGAAATACAGGGGCAAGCGCAGGCACACAAAGGCATCTGGTTTGGTTTATGTGGTAAGAGTTGAGTTTGCTAAGAATGTTCTATAAATAGCCTTTTAGAAATGTTAATGAATTGGTCTACATTGTGTACTTCATAAAAGAAAAATGCCTTAAGTATATTATGTCCTAAAATACACTTTTTTGAAAATTTTGAAGAGGCTAGTTATACATGAGTATTATTTAATCATTGTTTCTCATAATATTTATTAAATCACAGCTTGTACCTCAATGCCAAAATATGTGTTAGATTTATCATAAGTTTTCATTGTTTGTGGCTTTTTGAATTTTGAAATTTGAGGCTACTTTCTTAATTTTGAAAGTAATAAAATAATTTAGCACATTAAACTTTTTTGAAGGCATTGGAATTGTTAGAGGCTATTGACAAAAGTGTTTCTTTCTTTAAAAACAGTGTAGAAATTGTGTCATTAAATTATTTCACTTAAATGCTACTGCTAATGTATTTTATAATACTCATTTACTTTTCTGTTGTCATGACTAACAAGTATTTTCATTAAACAAAAGTGTACTTTTCAAGTATAGACTTTAAGCCTCTTATCTCACATGGTTTTGAGCTTCCTAAGTTCTCAGGAATTCCGTACCTTTTGTGATTTTGATGGAAGCTACCAGGCTTAAAAATACATTTTTCAGTATAGTTGGTGAGAATGAACCTGGAATAATGCTAAAGATATGGAAATATACTATTTTGTTCTCTGGAAATTATTGGGAAGATAAGTTGTTTTTTTCTTTATTGACTCTTTTTCTCATTCTTTTCCTTCCACAAATCCTCACTTGATTGACCTTTTCTATGATTCAAATATTCATATTTTGATTATAACATTACAAGAGAAAATTCAAATGGTGCTATAAAGAAAAGCCAACACTGAAAAGTAGAAAGAGCAACTTCATTAAAATGTAAATGTAAGATAACTGAGAAAGATATTTATTGACTGGCTGAATGTCATAAGATTAAAATTCCTAACCAGGTGTGGTGACGCATGCCTGTAATCCCATAGTATGGGTAAATGTACTTGGATGGGAGAGTGCCTCGGAGCACCAGATGCTGTATTGCCACAGCCATTTCTAACCATATTGTCTGACAAGGTCCGGATATGGGGAAGAGGGGTTCAAGAAACTCATCCTCCAAGAAACGGATGGGGATGGAGAAAAGGAAAATGTACTTTTTGCTTTCTAGGAATAGGATTACTGCTTCTAATTATTATGATTACTTTATGTTTAGGACTAATATTCATAACTAATATTGTATTAAACTCTAATGAAACAAATGCTGAAAGAATGATACGACTGAGGGAATTTATAAATGAATTAGAAGTAATGACCTCCAATTGTAAAGGTTATGTGGACAATATTCTAGTTAGAGCTGATCAGCAACTTCCACCCTGGAACCCAAACATTAAATGATTTACCCTTCAGCTACAGCAGGCTGAGTTGTTAGCCCCTAATTGGATTGAAGTGGCCCAATTTATGATAGCTAAGGTTTACAAAGAAAGTATAGAGCAACTAAAAGAAGACACAGGCCTGTTCCTTCAGTACAAAAGTCTCCTTGACAATTTATGGCTCCCAACTGGGGAAAAGAGTGAATACACAACATGGAGAGGTGCTTATCTATCTAAAGACAGACCTTGGTTCCCAGCTATAGAAAAAAAGTAAAAGCTGATGTTATGGTCAGCCTGACCCTCCACTGCCTTACATAGAAACATATAATGAGCAAGAGGCTAAAGTGATAAACAAGGATAGAGTTCAAACACCCTGTTATAGCTTATCATTTATAAAAAGCCTGAGAAGAGATGGACCTTCCAGGTGTTTGTTATCTAACAATAATAAAGTTTATACTTTGAACTATAGGTTGTTATGGTTAACAAGTGCTTGTGAAACTTTTTTTTCATGAATAACTACATGTGCTATTCTTACTGCTTGCATGACTTAAGCCTAAAAAAAGTGTATAAAACACTGAACTGTTTGTAAAATAAACAGAATAGATTCACATAGCCTCTGAGCTGCTGTGTCTCTGTTACCCACCGCCGACTCCTCATCTGCCTTCGGGACCCCCTGGATCCTAGGCTGCAGCTGGACTGTGGCACTGTATGCTTGGGAGAAGGACTTGGCAACCCACTCCCCAAAAATAATCAGCCATTGAAAACCCTATGAATAGCAGAGAAGCATGAAAATAGTGTTTCATCTGCTGCACATAGGGTCACTATGAGTCAGACAACAACAATGTATATTTGCAACAACCCCTTGTAATCTCATCAAAGGACAGCATTTTCTAACCTATCTTAATGACTCTCAACAATATATTTACATATCTAGATGCAGTTTATGAAAATGTTTAGATCTACTAGTAGTTCAAGAAATGAAAATAACATATACCTCACAAAATTGAGAAGATTATATTGGTTATTATGTGTAAACACTAGTGCTTGCCATATTGTAAACATATTTTAGTGTTATTAATATTATGAAATAAAAATAGAATTTCATTTTCAGTTACTATATTGACAAAAACTAAAAGTAATTTGTAATACTTGTCATGGTGCCATGTTGCGATAATGGTGTAGTATCCCTAGCTGCAGAGTGGACCCAAGGTATACAACAATAGGTGAGTAGTTGGTGGTTTTTGAATAAAGGATATTGACGAATGCTGTGTAGCTTCCTGAGGGAAAATGGGCATTCCACTGAGAGTAATTATTATGGGATTTATTTCTTTTCCTTGCTGCAGTTTGTGTGCCCAGGATAATTTAATTAAAGATTATATTACTTAGTTTCAACTAAAACAATGAACCCCAAATGATGATGCATCCTGGAAAACTATCTGAAAGAAAATTGCAAATTAATTATACTTACATAGATGCAAGTGCAAGCAAGCAATATGAACATGTCAGAAGTATTTCTTACCATCTTCTTTGCATATACCCCTCTTTAGGAGTTTTTCATTCGTTTTGTTTCTTCCTTTGCTCAATGACATGTTGTTTCTGAATAATTTTGATGGTATTCTTAAAAGTTAACTACTGGCATATAAAGAGACTACCTAATATTTGAAATAAATGCTGAGATGTTTAAGTCTACTGTAACTTAAATGGAAGTCCATTCCCATTAAAAAATTAGAGAATAGGACTGTTCCAGTACATATATAATTATAATTTTAAAACATAACGTTGACTTTATTCTACTGATTTCCATTTTCTATACTACAATGTATTTCTGAATTAAAAAGAGATGTTGGATTTAGATTCCAGACAAGAGTGTAGAAAATTTACTGAAGAATTAAACTGATTATGAGTTACTATTAGCCATAATGTCTTCCTTTATTATAGTATTTGATAATTTCTTGTGTGTATAAATGACAATTAAAATATTCTGAGAACAACAGAGCCTAGGCTGAGTAGATAACATGCTGTCCACCGAGGTGCTTTTGCAAGAGGCATTTCAGCTTCATTTTCTGTTGATAAAACAAAACAATTAAAAGCTCAATTTAATTTAAATTAAATGGGAGTTTCACTGAGGGGAAGAAATAATTTTATCAGTACTGAGATATTTTACATATATTATTAGGTATAATAATTTTTGGAGTTCCTAAAATAGAAAAAAATAAAAGTATTCACCTTTCTTTAGCTTTAAAATAAGGTAAATGCCAGGCACCAGAGTGCACACCTGTAATCCCAGAGACTCAGCAGGCTGAGACAGGAGGATCATGAAGTTGAGGATGGAGGTAGCCTATGCCATTTAGACCATGTCTTAAAATTTAAAAAAAATTAAAAAATTAAAAAATTAAAAAAAAATTGAAATAAGCTAACCAAATTAATAAAACTAGTTTGACTTTTTTACTTAAGGAAATGAAAGCTTTCTACCCAAACCCTAAAGTGCTTAAAAATCTTTTTGATGTTCCCTACCAATAGCATGTCAACAAATATTTCTAGAATGTGTCTTGCATTCAAGGCACAAAAATCTAAAGTAAGCAAAACTACAAAGTAATTAACTTTATTTTTGGTATTCCACTATGCCCAATTCAAGTCTCTGATAAAATATAATTTCTTCATGTTGAGTTTTAAATATCATCTTCATATCTGTACTGGTTCTTGCCCTAAATTTTGCTTTTCCACATCAAATTTTTCTCTTTAGTTTAGCATTCTTACTGGATTTTGTGCTTTTTATGAATTCATTCACTTAATTTGCTTTTTATTCATTCATTTATATATTTTTGTTCATTTTCTACTATATGCTGAGCATAATTTTTGGCTTTAGATATGATAACTTTCAGGAAAAAAATGTCCCTTTCATTATATGACAGTAAAGGGAGAAATACAGATCATTAATTTTTAAATGGAATAAGTAAGTAAATTGAATAAAAGTGATCATAGCAGTGAGTCATAAGTGTTATGGAAAATATAACTGGGGTCAAATGGCAGAAAATAGGAACTTAATTATCGCTAAAATTTATTGATTATTTACTTTGTTCTGGGGTCCAGTCATTTTGCATGATTTATCGTATTTAATCCTCTTAATCACCTCCCAAGTTAAGCCATCTGACTCAAAGACCTACATATTTAAACATTATGTCATATTATCTACCTCTCAAAAAGGGAAGTCAACCATGCTAAAAGCTGGTTTTTAATAAAAATTGCTGAATAAAAAAGAGAAAGAGCAAAAATCAAAATTCATAGGACTTAAATGGAATATAAACACAGATAAAGTGGAGATAAAAATATAAGAGAAATTTGCTAATATTTCCCCAAACATTAATATCATATCATCATTAAAGAAATTAAGTCAGTTATTAAAATTTCGAAATACATTTCCAAATACATAACACATACCCACACACATACAACAGAATAAGAATTTTACAGAGAATGTCTCCCAAATATTCAAAAATGAAATAATCAGAATCTTACACAACTGTAACTAAAATGGTAAAAGAAGTAGTGCTCCCAAATTTTAGCTGCTTCTGCAGATACTCCAACTTTCAAGTCAATATCATGTAAGGATAAATAAAGGAAGAAAATTAAAGGTCAATTATAATTCTAAAATGCAAAAATTATAAGTGAAATATTTATAAGCATCTAGACATCTATAAAAGAAGCCTCATGACTAAACTGGATTTATCGTAGGAAAGAAAGAATGGTTTAATGTTGATTATTAAACAGTTAATTAACTCCTGGAACCTTTTGAAATTTTATAACGTGGCTGTATTGCATTAGAAATCCTGTGACATAGTTAACAACATATAAGACATCAAAGAAAAAAAATAGGATCATTTTAAGAGATGCAGGAAAAAAGTATTCATTCAAGTTAAAAACTTAACAAAATTAGGAAAAAAGGATACTTCTATAAACTGATAATGAGGACAAATTAAAAACAATCTAAGGCAAATATAGTCTGCAGCTGTACCACTGTGGCTTCAGATCTTAGAAGCTAAGCAGGGTGGGACCCAGTTAATACTTAATGGGAAACTGCCTGGGAACATCAGGTGCTGTAGGCTTGGGAGAGGGACTGGCAACCCACTCCCAAAAAACAATCAGCCATTGAAAATCCTATGAATGGCAGAGAAGCAGTAACAATACCGTTTGACTGTTGTATGTACGGTTGCTATGAGTTGGACACCGACTTGAAGGCACCTGATAACAAGGCAAATATGCATCACGTTGAAACTTTAAAAGTCAGGAACAACAGAACGGTGTCCACCATTGCCACTTATGTTCAACAGTGCACTGGAGAATGAACTATTACTATTAGTAAAATAAATAATGGATAGGAAGATTAGAAGAAAGGACAAACGTTGCATTTGTTTTTTTCTACAGGTAATATGATTGTCATAGGAAATCCAAGATAATAATGGACTAGAGATAATAAAAGTTTGGTAAGATTCTTGGGTAGTAAACTTACAGACAAAAGCATTTATATTTCTACGAATTATAAATTAATTACGAAGCATAATTTTAAATATAATAGCAACAAATCTATGTCACTAAGGAATCTAATGATGTGCAAAACCTTTACTGAGAAAATTTCAAATCTTAACTAAAAGTCATTTAAAAAGACCTAATGAACCATTTTTTACTATGGAAATAGTCAATGTTGTAAAGATATTAATTCTTCCAAAACTTTTATATAAATTCTTCCCATTTTGTCTTTAAATTCAATGTAATTTTAACCAAAGTCAATTCTACAGAATGGATAGCTTTCCCTAAAATTAATGTGCAAGAACAAAGGGCCAGCCTATGCCATGGCACACACCTATAATCCAGAAGGCTAAGGCAGGAGGATGTAGAGTTGGAGGCAAGAGGTAGCCTGCACAATTTAGCCAAACCGAATCTTAAAGTAAAAAAACAAAAGGAGATGTGGCTCAGTGGTAGAGCACTTGCCTAGCATGTATAAAGCCCTGGTGTCAACAACCCCCAGTACTGCCAAAAAACAACACTAAACAACAACAGCAACAAGAAATGCCAAAGGGCCTAAAATAGCCAAATATTTTGTAAGTGGTTTGGAATAAGCACATATTGAGGAAACACCTCCCATCAGGTGTTAAACCTTATTATGTGGTCTTTGCATATTCTGTGATGGTGTCTTGAAGCCCACTGTCAACGGCTGCTTACTTCCCCTGGATGGAGTAGCTTCTGACAGGCGAAAGCTCTGATCAAGCACAGCTAGAAAGTCCAACCAAAATACAACAAAACACTGTTTAACAGATTCAGAGATTTGCTAGAGCAACAGATTAGAAGGAAAGCTCACAGGTCCCTTCCTGGCGAAACTGGGAGCTAATTCTATATATTTTTATCCAACAGGAAGACAACTAGTCTCCAGTTCTGAATGTGAGGAATTGTTGAAGATCATTTTTAAAGACAATTCACCTCACACCGAGAAACAGAGCATTACTGATACCAAGAGAAAACAAAACAAAACAAAACAACCTTCAAACTAGAAACAGGAGTTTTTAGAAAGAAGCTGGAAATATTTGAGAGTGGTGATAATGGAGCTTAGCGTTTGTTTCAGAGAAGGCAAGAAAAACATGGTAGAATGGAGGAGGTATGAGCCAGATGGTTGGATTTTTTGGCCATATGGTATAGGGTGAAAATTTTTTTTTTTTTTTTTTTTGCAGTACTAGGGGTTGAACTCAGGGCCCCATGCTTGCATTCTTTGCAAGTGCTGGATCACTGAGCTGCACCCCCAGCCCTTTTTTTTTTTTTTTCTTTTTTTACTTTTTGAGACAGGGTCTCACTAAGTTATGCAGACTTCCTCTGGTCTCAAACTTGTGATCCTCCTGGCTCCGCCTCCCAAGCCACTGGGATTACAGGTGTGCGCTACCATGCCTGGACAGGGTGAAATTTTTCTTTCATTGTAATGATCAACTCAGAGAATTAAGAAAGAAAAGGAATCATTTGATCTGATTTTCTTTGTATAAAATACTTGGAAAAAGAGAAGTGTGAGACGGCACTAATTCAGGCAAGAAGTGTCACTGAGCAAGAAGGGGAAGAGAAAAAATGCATGTGTCATTGCTATTTTTATAACCCGTTGACTGTAAAGCATTAACTTGCAAATAGGAGGTAAACAATAAATTTATTTGAAAAACTACTTTGGAGCAATCTGAAATTAGAGGGACCTTACTTCTAACACATCTTTAAAGTATAATTTGAATGTAGAGAAATTCTTATCTCATAAGTGAAAAGACTAATGAATCATTACAAAGTACCCACATCTAGGATATTACAACGTAGATCTAGAAAGTCCTTTTGGTATCTTCTTCCAGTCACTAATTCCTCTCTCCTCTCCAAAGGTACCTACCATACTGACTTCAAACATTCATTTTGCCTTATTTTGAACCTTATATAAATGGAATAATTTAATATGCATTCTTTTTGTGTCTGTCTTCTTTTGTGGATATTATATGTATGTATATGTATGTATATGTATGTACGTGTATCTTCTTCTACCGAGAATTTATACATATATCCTTAAAAAGGATATTTGCTTTGAGAACTAAAGCTGATAATGAAAGAGAAACATGTTAGTTTTTTTTTGTTGTTGTTTATTCATTTATTTATTTGTGTATTGAATAATTTATCCCTGTGTAGTATAAGGTCCAAGTGGGTAAGAGCTTTGCCTGTGCTGCATATTGCTATAATACCAATGTGTAGAACAGTGCCTTGTAAGAAACACGTTAGTTTTATATCACAATTAACTTGGACATTGATTGTTACTTCTGAATAAATCATTATTCTAATAACAACCAGTAAAAGGTGAGTGGAAGCAAATACAATAAGACTTTAAGCCAATAGCTATTTTGAGTGCAACAGCAGACCAGATCACAGCTGTATTTTATTTCTTTCTGTCTTTTAGCTTGAGAAGGAAAATCATCACTGAAGAAGGGAGGGATCCTCTGAGTTTAAATATGATAATTTGTGACAAGTGTTTTATATGATCATATAAAATGATCAAATCTTATTCATGAATTATAAATGAAAGTGGACACATTTAAAAATATAATGAATTGATGGAAACATTAAATAGAATGTTCTGATTATTCCTCTATTTTGCTTACGGCAGAGCTTCTTTACGCATCTCTCTTCTTCTGAACACAGAGAGCAGGATGCTCCTTTTGTGTAAGGGCGCATGTTTGCAAAATTTCCTCTGTAAAAAAAAAAGAGAAATTTATTAGCCAAATGGCTATTATTTTTCAAATTTTGTATGTGCATTTATGCAGGCTGAGACCAAGAGAAAACAAAACAAAACAACTTTGAAGCTAGAAACAAAAGTTTCTAGTTGTTCACTAAGTCATGAATATTGAAAAGGAAAAATAGCAACAAATATCTCAATAGAAGGCTAATTTCTTTTGTAGAAAGAAACTATTAAAACCAACCTTTACAGGATGTACCTAAATATACAGAAAACAAATTAGATTTGAGCTCAATATAGTAGCATTTGATAACTGTAAAGATTTTTTCATGGACAGAGTATTATATTTTACTGCAAATGCAAACAAATTTTATGCCATAAAATTTATGTATTAGTTGAAAAGTACAATACCATAGTCATCTTACCTAGGTCTATCTGAAGATATATTAAAAAGATTTGACAGATATTATGTATGTTTTTCAATAATACAAGCCAATGCATTTTAACAAACCTTTTTTTGTTCATCTTTGTGTATGTGAAAGACTTAAAAAAAAAAGGTGTTACTTACCTAAAGTACACAAAGAAAAACAATGATGTGAGTGGCATTCCATTAAAGAATATGCCACAGAGAATTTATCCATTTAACAGTTGGACATTTAGGTTGTTCAAATTTTTGGCTATTTTAAATGAAGTTGCTGTGAACATTTTGATACCCATTATCATACCTATCAAATGTTGTTGTTAGAGGCTATTGAGTCGGGTCCAACTCATAGTGACCCTCACAGGGTTTTCAATGGCTGATTGTTTCAGGATTGCTTTGGGAATGGATTGCCACATCCTTCTCCCATTTTTACAGGGCTAGGGATCAAACCCGGGTCCTGAGAAATGTGGAGCAGCACTCTACTAACTGAGCTAAACGTGTAAATTCCAGGTTCTTCAAATTCTCAATACTTGGAATGGCTAGTCTCTAGCCATCTTAATAGTTGTGCACTGATATTCCTTGGGGTTTTAATTGTTTCTCTAATGCTTAATAATGCTGAGCATTTTTTAGGTGCTTATTTGCCACCTGCATTATTGTCTTTGCTAATTTTTTGCTCATTTTTCAAAATTGAGTTTTAAGTTTTTAAATACTGAATCATAAGAAATCTATGTTCTCAGTCTTATTTGCTTTATGTTTTGCAAATGTTCTTCAGTCTATTGCTTGTCTTTCCATTCTTTCAACAGTGTCTCTGAATAGCAGTCATTTTTTATTTTAATGGTGTCCAAGTTTTCAAATTATTCCTTTATTGCTCATGCTTTTGGTATGGTAGTTAAAAAATCTTTGGGAATCTAAAAATAACAAAGATTTTCATTTGTTTTCTCCCAAAGTTTTATTGTTTTAGGTTTTACACTTAGGTCTGTGATTGATTTTGAATTAATTTTTGTATGTTGCATAGATACTACTTATTTCTCTTTTTCTCAGATAAATAACTGTTTCAGTATCATTTGCTGAAAAATCTATCTTTTGTCCACTGCATTGCCTTTGCACATCTGTGAAAAATCAGTTGAATGTAAATGGTTAACCATGTGTGTTTATATCTGACACTGTATTCTGTTTCAGTGACCTTGTGCCTTCCTTGTGCCAATCCCACAATGTTGTGATTACTCTCAAGTTTTAATAATTCTTGAAAAGTATAGCATTAGCATTTCAAATTTGTTCTGTTGAAGTTGTTTTGGTTATTCTAAGACTTTTGCATTTCCATACAAATTTTATGGTCAGCTCATCAATTTCTACAATAAAAGCCTGCTGAATTTTACTGGGATTTATTAAAATCCATAAATCAATTCAGTGAAAAATGACCTCTTAGCAATACTCAATATTATAATTCTCGAATAATGTATATGTCTCTAATTATTTTCATCATTGTTACTTTCTCCCATGAATATTATGTTGTTTTAAAGATTTATTCCTAGATAAATAATAATTTTTAATCTTGTTATAAGTGGTATTATTATTTTAATTCAATTTCTGATTGTTGCTATTTTATGGACATGCAGTTCACTTTTGTATATTGATCTGCTGTCCTGAAAAGGTGCTAACTTTATTTATTAGTTCTAGAAGAATTTTGATAGGTTCCACTGAATTTTCTATACGGATCTATAAACCAGCAGTCAATAACATATGGCCCATAGGCCAAATATGGCTCATGGTCTGTTCTTGTGCCGTATATAATCTAAGAATTATTTTTTCACTTTAAGAGATTTTAGCCAGGCCCTTACGCCTGTAATCCCAGCGACTCCAGAGGAAGAGATAGGAGGATCGCAAGTTCGAGACCAGAGGCAATCTGTGTAATTTAACAAGACCCTGTCTCAAAAGTGTAAAAAAAAAAAAAAAAAAGAGGGCTGGGGTTGCAGCTCAGTGGTATAGCATTTACAAAGCATGCAAGTGCAAGGCCTTGGAGTTCAACCTCCAGTACCGCAAACAACAACAACAACAACAACAACAACAAAAAAGAAGAGTTATTAGAAACATAATGATTAATTACATACTAGACACTGTATGCATGCCTGTAGCCGTAGCCCTGTGGCATGCGATCCCGTCAGATCTCAGAAGCTAAGCAGGGTCAGATCTGGTTAGTACTTGGATGGGAGACTGCCTGGGAACAACAGGTGTTGTAGGCGTGGGAGAAGGACCTGACAACCCAATCCCAAAAGTCAGTCTGCCATTGAAAATCCTATGAACATCAGAGAAGCACTGACAATAGTGTTTTACCTGTTGTATGTAGGGTCGCTATGAGTTGGATACCAACTCGACAGCACCTAACAAGAACAACAAGAGACACAATATGAGGCATGCAAAGCTTAACAAGCTCACTATTTGGCACTTTACGAGAAAGATTTTTGCTATCATTTATAATGTTAACTATAAGTTTTCCTTAGGTGCCTTTTTATTAGGTTTAATACATTTTTAGTTTATTGAGAGTTTTTTTTAACCAGGAATGAATTTTGTTTTTATTTTAATCTATTGATATGACCATATGATCCTTATTTTCAAGTTGCTTAATAGGGTAAATTATCTGCATTAACTTTAGAAGGATAAACCAGCCCTCTATTCTTGGAATAAACCTAATTTGGACAAAGTACTTTAAGCTTTTAATATATTATTGGGCTCAATTGCTAAATTTTGTTTAAAATTTTTGCACCTATTTTTGTGAGGGATATTGCTCTGTAGTTTTCTCTTTTTTTCTGTAAAATTTGTCTTTTAGGAATTTTTCCATTTCATCCAATTTGTAAAATTTATGGCATGTTATTAATATTTTCATTTTGATATCTATATAATATATAGTGCTGTCATCTCTCTAATACTGTTGACTTTTACCTTTTCCTTCATAAACAGTATGGTTTGAGGATTATCAATTTTATCATTTAAAGAACTAGCTTTTGGTTTTATTGATTTTCTCATTTTTGTTTATTGCATTCTTTATTATTTTATTTTTATTCTTTAACTCATATTGCTTACTTTTGGCTTTTTTTTTTTTTTTTTTTTTTTTTTTTTTTTTTTTTTTTTTTTTTTTTTTTTTTTTTTTTTTTTTTTTTTTTTTTTTTTTTTTTTTTTTTTTTTTTTTTTTTTTTTTTTTTTTTTTTTTTTTTTTTTTTTTTTTTTTTTTTTTTTTTTTTTTTTTTTTTTTTTTTTTTTTTTTTTGTAGTTTCTTAGGTGGAGGATGAGGTCATTGATTTGGCATCATTCTCTATTTCCATTATGGGCATTTAGCCCCATAAACTTTGCCCTAATTACTGCTTTAACAGCATCTCAAACATTCTGTTTTTATTTTCATTCAGTTCAAAATACTATCTAATGTCACTTTTGGTTTCTTCTGTGATTCAATACTTATAAGGGTGTTAATATTCAAATATTTAAAAGTCATTCTCTGCCCTTTAATTGGGGCATTTTTACCATTTACATTTGAGGTGATTATTGAAACAGTTTTGAGGCTATTGCCTTCTTATTTATTATATTTACCTCATCTGTTCTTTTTCCCCCTTCCTATTTTTGTACATTCTTCTGGATTAATCAAGTACATTTTAAAATTAAGATATTTCTATCTTTTCTCAATGTGGTGTCATCCTTTATTATTTATTATATGTCACATGCCTTTGTTGACTTGATACTTAGAAGGTTTTTCTTTTTGCCACTGATTTTCAAAGTTTTGATTATAAGGTGTTTGGTGTAGTGTTCTTTATATTCTTTATAATTAGAGTTTGGTAAGCTTCTTGAATTTGTGAATCTATAATTTTCATTAAGCTTGGAAGTATTGACCTGTTTCCTCAAACATTTTCTGTCTCCCACCTCCCTTTTTGGAAAATCAGCATCCACTAAAGTTATCTCACAGATAACTGATGCTCTTTTCATGGTTTTTTTGTTTGTTTGTTTGTTTTGATTTTTTTCACTGGAGACTCCATATATATATATATATATATATATATATATATATATGTCCAAATATAGCCATCCATATACATAGACTTCATATATATATCCTCCAAAATGGATACACACACACACACACACACACACACACACACACAGATAAATTATGACTTTGAATTCACTGATCTCTATTTCTGGAATGCCTGTTTTGCACTTAACTTACCTTTCCTTCAATTCAGATATTCTAGTTCTCTGTTTTTCATATCTTCTTTATCTCTGCTTAACTTTTGAAAATATGCAATAGTTATAATTACTACCTCAATGTCTTTCTCTGCTAATTATAACATCTGTGTTAGTTAAGCATCAATTTCAACTGATTGATTATCCTCCTCATCATAAGTCCTATATTCCTGTTCTTCTCACATGACAATATTCTATCACCACTTTCTATTTTCACCTGTCTTGTTTCATTAGTATTGTACAGAGAGACTTATCAAAAATACACCTGTCTTAAGTAAAATATCTTCTTTTTAAAAACACTCATTAACACTTATTTCAACTTAAAATATTTTTAATAGTAAAATGACTTACGCAGGTCCATAGTTACATACAAATATTGCAGTTGAAGGTCCCCTGAGGTGAGGGCAAATTGAAATTGCACAACCAAGTTTATATGAATTGGCCCAAACTACCTATAAGGAAAGGAATTATACAGTAACATATTCAAAACAATCCTCTACAAGCAATGAGTTTTGAGAATGCATATAATCTTTATCATGCTACAAAAATACATATGTAAGTATGTATTAAGCCAGAAGCCATGGCATACACCTGTAATCCTAGCAACTTGGGAGACTGAGGCAGGAGAATTGTGAGCTCAAGGCCAGAGGCAGCCCGCACAAGTTAGCAAGAATCTGTCTCAGAATAAAAACTAAAAAAGGGGCTAAGGGTGCAGCTCAGTGGTAGAGCACTCTCCTAGCATGTGTTCAACTCCACAGTACTGCAAATAACAAACAACAACAACAACAACAACAAAATGACTTTTTTATCTAATATTTTAAGTGATTATTTTGTTAAGGCTGGTTTCTTAAGTGTTACCTAACTAGTTTTTCCTCACAAACAATCCTCATAAATCAACAGGGAAATATAATATATAGCCCAAATCATAATGTACCAAATACTAAAATCATAGTTTTAGATGCTTTAGAAAAATTTTATTTCTATCAATGGACATATTACAAACAATATAAATACACGAGTAAAAACAAAAATAATAATTCACTTTTACTTCTCTCAGAAAAAGTCTATTAAATTAGTCAGGTCTGGTGGGGCCCACCTGCAATCCGAGTGACTCTGGAGGCAGGAGAATTGCAAGTTCAAGGCCAGAAGCAGCCTCCATAATTTAGTGAGACCCTGTCTCAATTTAAAAAATAAAAATGGGGCTGGGGGTGCAACTCTATAGCAGAGTTCTTGCAAAATATGCACAAGGCCCTGGATTTAGCCTCCAAGTACTGAAAAATATATATATATCTCCTGCTACATTTATTAACACATTTCTAACTTTTTGGGTATAAATATATTCTTAACTTTGTCAAGTTATGAGAGACAGATGAGTTTATCAAAAAAATTGTCTGCCATAAGGACGGAGAATCTTTATTTTTATCTAGTTGCAAGGAATGGCAAAGTATTCAAAAGGAAGAAGACTTTTATGGAAAATTAGCCATGGGAGAGAGATACAGCAGTGAAGAATATTACTAGTCCCTTCCAACAATCATAGAATGGAATTTTCTCTATTCTTCAAATGAAAATAAAGCAGGGAAATATTTGATTTGATTTACTCCACTAGGAAAACAAAACTATCTAAGAAAAAATTATGACAATACAAATGAATTTTCTGACTTCATTTATTTGACAATTTCATTAACAAAATGTATCAAGCTACTTCATAAATTGATATATTAGTCCTTCTTTTATGGCTGCAGTAGAGCCACAATGCATAATTTTGCAAAACATATTTTAATGGCTGTTTGACTACCTGAGAGATAGCATGGTACAATAAAAAGCACAGTGAACTGAGGATTAAGAGATAAATTTTGTTTCTCACCATGTATATAACTTGGAGTGACATCAGTTCTGAGCTAGTTTATCACCCAGTAAAAATAAGGTTAAACTAGATTATTCAATATCTTTTTCCTTTTGAATGCTATAAAAAGTTAATAAACTGTAGCAACTGCAAGTATATATATTGTCAAGAAATTGTGTTTAAAAATTTGCTTCATGAATAACTGCACCACAAGGTTTTATTTGCTTAGTATATTTAAGTTGCGATTCTTTTATTTTTAGCTTTGGGAAAGGTGTAAATAAATATCGACTACAAAGAGCTTTAAAATGTACTGCTTTCATGAAATGGACTGGATATATTAATATGAGCATTGGATATAACTTTTGTATGAATATCAGTGAATGGAAAATGCAAGATCTCATTTTGTTTAGAACATTAATCAAGATATAGTTCTTGATTCAATAAGAAGACTACACCTATTCCTAATTTTTTAAGCTGATGTGAAAATTAGCTTATAGAGAGTAAGCTTGCATTTTTGATGTAAAAATGCTAAGAGAGAAGGGATATTTGGGAACAGGTTCCTTTTCCTTTTCCAAAATATGACTATGATGTCATAATAGGGATATTGCATTTTGCTTGTTATCAGGATACCTGATTTTTCATTCCATTCTCTCAATTTTCCCAGTAGTAGCCAAACCATATTCTTTATCAAAAACATCTGTTCTGATGTCTTAGAGGATGTACAGACTTAGAAGAGCATCTTATTGTTGAACAAAGAGTAGAAAAGAAAACATGAAGTCTGAAACTTTCTTTGTTTACTGACTCTCTGACGAGAAAACAAGATTTGCTTTATGGCATTAAATATTAATTTAACTTATATGGATGAGTAGAATTGGAGAAGATAGTTAGCTCTTTCTATTGCTTCAAAGGTCTTCCTAGTACCATACTTAGGATTTAAGTTTGGCTAAAAAGTGACTTCTACTTCTCATCAAAAAGATGTAACAGGGACAGATTTATACTCCTACCTGAAACTACCAAAGTAATTGGAAAAATGATAAGAAATACTTATTTTTAGAGTTGGGCCTTAGGCAACAAAAGTTAATGTCCTGATAGTTTGAGGGGAAAGATGTGAGCTTTACAATTGCCTCAGCTCTTTGCCTTGAGAAAGTTTCCAGACCACAACTCAGGTAGGAGAAAACCAAGAAAAGATTATAGGACTCACATGAGACAAAGAGTCTGAACTGGGGCTCTAGGGAGACCAAGAATGCAGGAGTTTAGAAGGAATAGTACTGGAGAAGTTAAGATTATATAGTCATACTCTGGTAATCTCTAGAGTGTCATCATCTACTTAGCAAAGTGTTAAACAGCATATGCATGTGATGAGACTACCCCAGGTCTGGGAAAGAATCACCTATGTGAACTAGAGGAACAATAATACAAGCTAGATGAGACCAGAAACAGGACCTGTTCCCACTATCCAGACTGGAAAACTTCATATTTCTCAGGGCACTGGATAGCATACCCAGAAAAACCTTCCTTCAGTAGTGAGATTTAATTAGCCCTACACAGTGCTTTCATTTGACCTAATGTGTCTTAAAAGCAGGAACCAAAAGGATCAAATAAATTCCAGGTAACTGAACTATTCCGGAAGGCACCTCAATAATATTTATAGGTATACAATAAATCCAATACCCAACATGATAAAATTTACAATGTGGGGAATATGGTAACATCTAAATAAGATGATAAGAAACAGGAAAATTTGACTCATAATGAAGAGAAAAATCAACCCATGGAAACTAACACAGAGCTAACATATATGCTACAACTAACAAGTAAAATATTAAAGTAATTATTATACCTGTATCCCATGTGCTTGAGTCTGCAGCCATACCACTGTCGCATCCATCCTGTCAGATCTCAGAAGCTAAGGGTGGGGCCTGGATAGTACTTGGATGGGAGACCACCTGGGAATACCAGGTGCTGTAGGCTTGGGAGAAAGACCTGGCAACTTCCAAAAAATAATCAGCCATTGAAAACCCTATGGATAGCAGAAAAGCACAACAATAGTGTTTCATCTGTTGTACATAGGGTCACTATAAGTCAGACACCGACTTGACGGCACCTAACAACAACAAAATCCCATATATTTAAAAATCTTAGATGGGAGATGAAACATAGTAAGTATGTTTATTGAGGATATAAGAAAAGACCAACTACAGCTACAAATTTGAGTGTCTAGATTGAAAATAAACTAAATGGAGTTAACTGATTAAATATTATAGAAGAAAGACTAGCAAATTTAAAGACAACAATAAAACTATCTGAAATTAGTCACAGAGAAAAATTTCAAGAAAAAAGTTACAAGGGCATCAAATAACTGTGGAACAACTTGAAGTAACTGGACACCATGGAGATAAGAGAGAAAAAGAAATATTTTAAGAAACAAGGGCTATTTTTAAAACATTTGGTTTAAACTACAGACTTAGAGCTTAAGAAGCTCAGGGAACTGCAGCACAAGAAATTAAGTTAATTAAGACCTACGATAAGGAAAAGAATTTAAAATCAGTAAGAAGAGGAAAAGAGGCACTTTACGTACAGAGTAATAAGAGGATTACAGTAGATTTCTTGTTGGAAGCAATACAGGTAAAATCAGAGTGAGGTAACGTTTTTAATGTTCAGACAAAACAAACATTCTACATTATAATTCTACAATCAATAAAATATTTCCCAAGTTAAGGTGAGTTTTCCAGAAACTCAAAAGAAAATGATGAAAAAAATGCCTTGCAATTGGTATATACGAGAAAGAACTAATCAGTAAGCTGCCAAATATTTACCTGTGTATAATGGCCACAAACTTTAGTACATGCTAGACTATCAAAATCATAAAATACAGTTTCATTATACCAAGCAGTAATAGCAGATCTTGGTGTAAATCCTCTGAGTCCACCTAACCATATATTTTCTCCAACATATTCAAAATCATTAGAGCACTCATATGATCCTCCAAGACAAGTGTTATGTCCAAATATGCACTTGTTCGCCCATGCTTTAGCCAGCTTTGCTAAACCATCATCCCAAACCTGAAAAATAAAAACAATTTAAATTGAATTGTGCATATGTTTACATTAAAATTGTTCTAATGATTAAAATCAGTTAAATTCTGTTTAAATTCATAACTTTAATAAAATATCCTTTTTCTTTGGTGTATGTTATATTAGTCATTTTTTCTAAGCTTTGTTTCAGAAACACTTATTTAGTGCCTTTCCTATGGCAGTTCATCTTTGTATTTCCATTGTCTAGCAAATGGCCTGGTACACTGGAGACATTCAGCAAATTCAACAAATATTCTGAATGTGATTAAAATAAAACATAATTCAAAGTCTAGAAATTCAGAAGGTCATGTAAACTTATTATAAGTAAAAGATTAATACTCATTGACCATTCTTTGTATTGTTGTTGTTAGGTGTTATCGAGTTGGTATCTGACTCATAGCGACCCTACGTATAACAGGCGAAACACTATTGTCAGTACTTCTCTGCTATTCATAGTGTTTTCAATGGCAGATTGATTTTTGGGAGTGGTTTGCCCAGTCCTTCTCCCAAGCCTACTGCACCTGGTGTTGCCAGGCAGTCTCCCATCCAAGTACTAACCAGGCCTGAACCTGCTTAGCTTCTGAGATCTGATGGGATCAGATACCACAGGGCTACAGCTGCAGGATATTCTTTGTATTGTTGTTGTTAGGTGCCATCAAGTCAGTATCCGACTCATAGCGACCCTCATAAGGTTTTCAATGGCAGACTGTTTCGGATTGCCTTGGGAGTGGATTGCCAGGTCCTTCTCCCATTTTTGTGGTGCTGGGAATTGAACTCGGGACCTCAGAGACTGCAGTGCAGCACTCTACCAACTGAGCTAAATCCCAGCCCATTCTTTGTATTGTTGTTGTTGTTAGGTGCCGTTGAGTTAGTATCCGACTCATAGCAACACTCATAGGGTTTTCAATGGCTGACTGTTTCGGAATTGCCTTGGGAGTGTCTTGCCAGGTCCTTCTCCCATTTTTGCAGTGCTGGGAATTGAACTCAGGACCTCAGAGACTGCAGCACAGTGCTCTACCAACTGAGCTAAATCCCAGCCCTATTCTTTGTATTAGCACATATTAATTGTACATATTAATGGGATTCCCTCCTTTGCCTGTATCTTAATCTCTTCCATCTGTACTAGTTCATTTCACTCAGCATATAAACCATTTCTTTTCTTCTCCTCAGTGTTGAGTTTTTCAAGTTTTGATGAAAAGTCAAAGGAAAAAAAAAAACAAAACAAAACGGAGTGATGACCATGGTGAAATACATTGGAAATGTTAGAGCATGGTGTCTACTCTGGATGGGGAAGAAAGTGAGATCAGAGGGAGAGTGTACTGATCCATGCTTCCATAGGACCCACCATACTGGCCCTGTCTCATAGTAATTTTCTTGTCTTTTTTCCCCTACCCCTGCAAGCTTCCTTTTACTTATTTTATTTTTTTATTTTTATTTTATTAACACATACTAGTTGTACATACTAATGTGGTTCCATTTGACATTTTCATACATGTATACAATATGCAGCCTGCAGCAGTAGCACCATGGCACCCAGTCCTGTCAGATCTCAGAAGCTAAGCAGGGTCAGGACTGGTTAGTACTTGGATGGGAGACCACCTGGGAACACCAGATACTGTAGGATTGGGAGAAGGACCCAGCAACCTACTCCCAAAAATCAATCTGCCATTGAAAACCCTATGAATAGCAGAGAAGCACCGATAATAGTGTTTCACCTGTTGTAAGTAGGGTTGTTATGAGTCAGATACTGACTCAATGGCACCTAACAACAACAACATACAATATGCGTTCATAAAACTCATCCTCCCTTTTTTACACTCCTGACCCGACAATTTTCCAGTTTATAATAATGACAATTTCTAATATTAGATGAACTTTTTAAAAATTATCTTTCATATATGACTGAGAATATAAGGTACATCTCTCTGTGTGTGTCTCTCTGTCTCCCTCTTGCTCTCTCTCTCTCTCTCTCTCTTTCTCTGGCATACATCAATTAACATGAAATACTCCAGCTACATCCAGTTTTCTAAAAAGACAGGATTTCATTATGTATAGCTGAATAATACTCTGTGTGTATATATATGTATGTGTGTGCAAAAAACTTTTTCTTCATTTTTCTATTGATAGGCACCTAAGGGGCTGATTCCATATCTTAGCTGTTGTGAATAGTTCCACAGTAAACATAAGCATGCAGCTACTTTTTTGGTGTGCTGATTTCATTTTCTTTGGGTGTGTACTCAAGTAGATCTAGTCTTGGTTTTTTGAGGAACCTCCATACTCTTTTTTCATAATGGCTGTACTAACTTACATTCCTACCAACAGTGTATAAGATTAACTTTCTCTCCACATCCTTGCCAGCATTTTTGTTTGTTTCTGATAACAGCCATTCTAACTGGGGTGAGATGATCTCTCACTTCAGTTTTGATTTGTATTTCTCAGGCACTGCTGACATTGCCTGTTACTTGTAAGGCTATCTGGCATTGCCTGCAGCAATAGTGGTGAGGGCCTCGAAGCACTTGTCTTCTGACCAGTTAATGGTGCAGGCCCAGGTGTTTCACAGGGAGAGGCAGAGGCAGGAGTAACAGCAGCCCTTCTGTGGTACTCAAACCCAGTCCTGACAACAGTGAATGGTCAGACAAGTACAAGGGCAGCTAGTGGTTTCAACCACATCTGTGTGGTAGTAATAGGAACTGTGGTGTTCCTCTCTGATGCTCTCCGGTGAGTTCCTAGCCATGAGTGAAACCTTGGTTCCCCCAGGCATGTGTACCTGGGGATTGGGTAGCAACTGGACTTTTCTTCCTCAGACTCTTTCAGCTGTAGTGCCCACAGGAAGCTAGTAGGGGTGGGTTATGACCAGAGCTAGGCAAAATTCCTGTAGGGGCCTCCTTTGGCTGTGTGTGCCTTCGAGTGGGGAGAAGACCAGGCCTCTTTTCCTGATTTCTTCAGAATTGCGCCAGGAGTGAGCAAGAATGGGGCAAAGCCAGGCAAAGTTTCCCTTCAGAATCCCTTTGCACATTTCCTGGAGTAGGCAGGAGATAGTTAGAGCTGTAGTGTTGCTTAAGTCTACCTCAGTGTGCTCCTGTGAGTGGGGCAGCAGGGGAAACTTGGGAGTCCTTTCCCTACCCTGTAAATAACAGCCACCTGTGTGTGGCGCTGGTGAAGGGATAGTGGGAACTGTGTGGGAAACCCAGCTGTGGCACAGGTATGAATCTGCATGTAACTGGCCATGCCCCTGGTGTCAGAGGGCAAGTTCCTAGACCCCTGTTATTGAGGGTGGCTTCCTCTGTTCCCCTCCATATTACAACATTTATCTCCTACAGTAATGCATATGCTGCAGGTTACAGTCAGAATCACTCTGGTTGGCCAAGTTTGGTTCAGGAGGCAGCTATGCACAGAGCCAGTGTGGTGGAGTGTTTATTGAGTACCAAAGATGGGAATGTTCAGGGGCTTCTGAACACTAGAGCAGTCCAAATTCTGACAATAGGTCCCTTCTTCAGATGACTCCTGGCCTCAGCACCCCGGAGGGTCACTAGGAGATGACAGTGAGATCCTTTTCCAAAGCCAGGCTGTTGTACAGACTTCATGTTACTTATGTAAGTGGATTGCAAGCCTGTGATGATTGTGAACTTTTCTAGTAGCTAGGATGGCCAGCAATGGTGCTGATGGAGTCTGGAGCTCTCTTGTTCACCCTTATCCCTGCAAAGTGGGGGTTCCTCCTCCATGTCCCTAAAGCCAGAGTAGTGCATTGGTGGATATTTTGTTTCTCTTACTATGCTGTTGTCCCAGGTATCTGACTCTTACAAGTTTCCAGTATCTTTCTTGCTCTTTTCCAATGATCTCTCATGGTCCTCACCCCTAAATACAGCCATATACTTAGTGTTTTGGTTCTTCCTTCAGGAGGATCAGTTGAGTGCTAGGTCACTCAATTGAGCCATTTTGAAATCCTTACATTTCATTTAAACAATCAATAATATGAAAGAAATACAACAAAAATTATGATATTCTACATCTACTCTGTTTGGAACCCTTCACTCTCTCTCTTAGATCTGGGTTTTCCTCTGGGATCATTTTCATTAAAGCTAAAAATTTCCTTTAGTATTTTTACAAAGCTGTTCTGCTTTTGAGTTTTCATATTCAACACTTTTTTGCCTGTAAATCCCTTTAGTTTGTCTTTTTTGTTGACTATTTTCACTGCATATGTAATTTTAGGTTCATTTTCTTCTTATTTATCTGTTTAATCTTTCTGCTCGTTGTAGTGTAATGTTCTATTATTTTCTGAGTTCAACTTTATGTAAGGAAAATCAGTATTATACTTATGTTGTTAAAAAATGAAATATTTCTTTTTTTTCACTCTGGTTGCTTTCAAGATTTTTTCCTACCTTACATTCACCAGTTTGATGCTGCTATGTCTAGTTATGATTGTCCTTATACTTTTATGCTGGTTGAGTTTTGATAACATTGGATCTATGATGATGTCTCCCATAGATTTTGGAAAGCTATCTCCTATTATTTCTTTGAATATTTGTTCTAACCCATTCTCTATGTGCTTTCCATTTTACAATTCCAAATACACATACCATTTGGACTTGTTCCTCAGGTCTCTAGTATACTGTTTTTTTTTTTTTTTTGTTGTTGTTGTTGTTGTTTGTAATTGTTATTGTTTTTCCTGTATGCATCAGTATGGATAATTTTTAATAACCTATCTTTGAGTTTGCCAGTAATTTCTTATGCTGTGCTTATTCTTTTAATCACATCCAATGAATAGTTTATTTCAGATATTGTATTTTTATTACAATTTTAGAATGTCCATTTTTTTTAAAGTTTCAATTAGTTTGCTGAAATTCTCTATCATTCCACTCACTTTGTCTCTATATTCCTCTTAGTTTTTTGTCATATTTTAATTGTTATTTAAGGCCTTTGTCAACTGTTTTTTAAATTCTGGGTGAATTGATGTTCTACTTTAATTGACAGTTCGTTATAAATCACACTTATTGGCTTCTTTATATACTTTTTTATAAATTTTGATTGTATGCCAGAAACTGAAATAGATAATATTTTCCCTTTTAAA